>JAQYXR010000819.1:0-54762 GCA_030545055.2 Neoaliturus tenellus
CCCTGTATGCTGTTATTCCTAAATCTAGTGTTATAAGATTGAGTGTGATTAGCATGTTCTAAAGACTGAGATTTTATGTACCAGCAGATTAAAAAAATGTAAATATAAGTGACAGTAAATTTAGATTTAAAAAAATGGTCCCTACAATGCTCCGAAAAGGCAAGACCCACATGCAACAAATAGTTTTTTCTGACTTGTGAAGATTTTCTTCAAATTTGATTCAGTGGCTCCCCAGAGGGCCATCGAGTACGAGATGTGACACTTGACCAAGGAATAGTATATAGTTTCCAAGAGATCTATGTTTTTCAGTTTTCAAATGACGAATTGCCCTTTGGCGATTTTGTTTTTGATCCTTGTCAACTGCTCACTCCAAAAAAGTCGTCCGTTATTGTCATTTCAATTAAATTTTTGCCAGTTAAAAGACTTGGTTCTTTGAAAAATTTTGAATTTTGACGTTGTTTTGTTTTAAAACAAATTAAATTTGTTTTCCCTGGTTCAACTTGAGTTTGTTCTCAGCAAAATATTGAGCCAGACAATATGTTTTTTGTGAAGGAATCATTTTCCGGTTATCAGTCTCTGTGTACCTGGTGAAAACCCAGTTGTGTCATCAGAAAAAACAAAGAGAAAACACTCTTCAGGACTGCCAGTTTTATGTCATTAATGTAAATGAGGAAGAGAAGAGGGCCCATGATCGATACCTGAGGCTCTCCACAGCTGATCAACCATTTTTCTGACAGGATGGACATAAATTAAGAATTTGGAATCATGTTGAATTTCTACAACTTGGTGCTTGTCACTTTTGTCAGAGGAAATCCACCCCAGCGCAAGATCCTTTACTCCAAGTGCAGAAAGTTTGTTGATTAAGATGTCTGTCCTGACGAAGTCAAAAGCCTTGACGGCTGATTGACCACTCAAAGGGTCAACTCCCTTGCTCTTGTGACAACTGATTTGCAGGCTCAAACAGGTAACCTACTCAGCAGTCTCTCAACCAACCGACTGTCCATTCATGTTCCTCAGTTAGGGTTTCGTTGCCCTTCGGATGACATCAACCCCTTGCTGTCTTGAACATGAATGGATAATGAGGGAAGGGAAATTTTATAGTAGACAGCCAAAAGACTTACAATGACAACTTCGTCTGCTGTATACCCAATGTCAATTCGCAACTAGTGTAATCCAGTTGTAAAGTTGTCCTGTATTTACTCCTGCCGTTTACTCAGACGAGGGGGTATGATCTTGGCCTTCAATGGCAAAAGTACTACAGAAATCGATTGGTAGCGACAGGACCACTTTGAGTAGCGTAAAATACCTTTGGAACATTACTATAAGAAGATTTGACAACAGTGGTCAAAACATAGCGAATGGTCAAAAGCGGTTGCAATAGCGATGGAAAAGCGTGTAATGATTGTAAATTCTGTTTAATATCGAAGACTGGGATTTCCCGGTTTTAAGTAAAGAAAATACCCCCCGCCGCAGTAGACCTGCATACTCGGCGAATTTCCAAATTAGTAACATTAATTTTGACCAGATGAACCTGTAAACTAAATTCCATCAATGTGCTCATAAATAGGGAAATTAATGTTTATTCTCCTTTTGATAAACATAGTAAAAGAGTATGCAGGTATGCTGCCATGAGAAACACTGAAAGTAGGTTTTTAGCATAAAAATATTGTATTTCGACCATATGAAGCCATATGACTAAGTTTCATCAATATCTGTCTATAAAAAAAGGAGTTTGCCTATTCTCCATTTGATTAACATGGGAAAAGAGTATGCAGGTTTTCTGCCATGATAAGTACAAAAACCAAGATTCGTAACATAAATGGATGAATATCGACCAAATGAAGCCAAGACCAAGATTCGTCCAAAAATATTGGTTAATAAGTGAAATATTAACACATCCTTACTCTCCTTAAGATTAACATTGGGAGCCCCAAAATACAATGTGCTGTCTTTAAACTTTTTAATATCTCTGTAACCAATGGAGATAGAGCAAAGCTTTGAATTACTAAATTTTGTGTGTTTTTTAGCTAAATCCAGTGGTAAAAAAAATGAAAATTTTTTAAAATTACACTCGAAAAAAAACCATTTTTGGGGTGCCAAACCCATTAAAACTACCCTTTCCAATAGGTTGATACATCTGGTTTATGCGGTCACTTCACGTGTCCTCAAAAACTGCCAGACATACCAGTAAAGACTATACCGGTCGCTTAAAGCGCTAGTGATGGTTCATTAGCTCACGCTGTGATTGGCATCCGATTTAACTCTGCATCTAATCACACAACGAGCTAGTAAATCATCACTAGCACTCTAAGTCACCGGTATAATTGTTACTGATATGTCTTGTGGCCCAATGTGGGAGACACTTTGTAGTTTCAATAGAAGTGTCGTGACTGTGTGGGGTCGGCGGGTTTGCATTGTTGCACACTGCCCTCACAACTGATAAGAGCAAGCGCTCGCTCGACTCAGACTCATAGCGCGGTGACATCGGTGCCAGGGACAGCAGCGATACATTCAATGCTAACATGAATTAACCTAAAAAAAATGACCTCAACAATTATTTGGTTATTTAAAAAAATCCTGTGTGTTTCGTTTATATAAAAAAATATTTATTTTGGCATAGTTATTTTTTATTTTTAAATTTTTTGCCGTGCCGCCGCTCTAGGCGGTTGCCTAGTTTGCCTAATGTGGTCTGTTCTCAGATAAAACACATCAAGCGGAAACTAAAAATAGGTCGGCCCTGGTTAGAATCAGAGTATGTTCTAAGTAATTTTCTTTGGAAATTTAGTTGGACCTATTTTTGGTTTCAGCTTGTGTGTTCTAGATCTGAGAACTGACATTGTTGTCTTGGAAAATTACTTTTCAGTGAATCTTACTAGGCTACTCTGATTCTAAACTCCTCAAATGTTACCGTATCGTGTATTTATTGGTCAAAAATGTATTTTAAATTTTTTTAGGCTGTAGCCCTATTGTTTTTTTTTTTTGTTACTATTTTCTTGATAGAATGTTTGATACAATTAGAAATAAACATGTCAATAATAGAAAAATTATAGAAGTTTTAAACTTATAAATTATGAAAAATGTACTATGAATGCAATTAACCTTGCATCATGATTCCTAACAAAGTATAAAAGATGACAATTAAGAAGATAACAAAGATGACATTGTTTAGTTGTAATACAGGTAATTTTATGGTTGTAGAAGAAATGTTATGGATGTTACGGGAATCGTACTTTAAATTTTACAAGCCTGATATTAAAGGACTTTTATGAAACGGGCCCCAATTTATTATTATTTTTTAGCTGTAATCTATACTGTACAGTACCATAAAATATTATGATATTATTTTATTTATGCATAACGTTGGACAAGTAAAAAGAATATGAAAATGTTGTTAGATTCTGTAAAAGTCATTTGTTATTAAATAAAAATTGATTTTTTAAATACAATTACTTACAGCACCTAAAATTGGTTTTTGTTGCAGATAAGTTCACTTCTGGGCATTACAGATTTCAATGCAGATTCTTTCTCAAACAAAATGGAGGATATGCTCGCCATCATTAGACAAGTGAATGAGCAGTTCCGTAATCCAGTAAGTATATCGGATGTAAATTAATATCACTGTGTTCAAAAGTGTTTGTTTGATTTTCAGTTTATTTATTCAGCTTTTGAACCAGAGTTTCTTATAAATTTATACTGCCCCCAATTTTGTTACACCAAATTGGATGAGAAGACTATTCAACTTAGTGTATATAGTCAATGGTAATGTTATGCAAACTCATATTATGTACTACTTTTTCCATATGATAACTCAATTCGTAATGTAATTACAATATTAAAATTAAATTCTTGTTTATATGTGTATTAAAAAATATATATATTTTTTAATATTAATATTCCAACCGTTAAAAAAAGTTTCCATTTCATGATCTTCTCACTGTTAGCAATCCTATATTGTAAACTGTTGAGAAATTAAGAGCTTTTTTTAATTTGGGACAAAAAACTGGTGAAAGTTAATAAACGGCAAGAAACAAACCAATAAGAGTATTAAGTGTAATTTTAATTTGTTCGTTTTCATGCAACCGAAATTTCAATTTATTTCAGTAGGGGAAACCAATTACTTTTCTACCCTTTTTTTACAATGAAGCTGCATAACTTTTGCAAAATGACATAATTTTAATTTAATAGTTTTTCTTAATTTCACAACAATAAAGAAGTTCATTATACCAAACACAATCCGATTGCAAAATTATAGAGCTCATAACAATTTAGGAATCATACATGTTTTAGACCAGTGAGACAATAGACAATAATTCTTTATTTACATTATTCATTGAGAACAGTAAATGTGTCACTAAAATGAATACATTACACAAGATAGGAAAGTCTATAGTTTAATAAATCATGCGTCCAGTTTTAAAACTCGTCCACTGTGTAGTAAGGGCGCTGATGTAGCCATGCTATGATGTTGTTTCTTAACTCCTTCTCGCAGTGGACATTTTTCACCTCTTCTGGCAGGATGTTGAGGAATTTTGCTCCCAGATATGTTGGTTGGTTTTCGTAGAGTGTGAGACGTGAAACGGTAATATGGTGGTTACCTATGGATAATGGGTATTCGGAAAGCTGATTATGGACCTATGCTGGTATTGAACTAAAACTTAGAGAGTAGCTGTTGGCAAACTGAATTGATGGACTATTGAACTCGAGCAACAACATGAATGGGCTGACCAGTCATCTCTAGGTTGTAGGTGATTAACTAAAAGGAGAGTATGGAAAAGGTTGAGGATTGAGGTTTAAGGCGTGAAATAAGATACCTGGGGATTACATGACTTATTGACTGAACCTAGGTAACGTATCGGAAGGACAAATACTGTGGGTTCTACCCAGAGACGAATCGTTGCCAAGCACAGAACCAAGAACCTATCAGCCATTTTGATGAGCGTTTTAATTATAATCTATCTATACTAAATTAATTGCAAGGTGAATATCTAATAATGAACTGTATCTAGAAATCTAAAACCCATCCTATGGCTGATGGCCCATGTCGTGAAACGACATGATCGTTAAGGTTCCAGACTACCTCTACAGAACAAGTTACAGCCTTAATTGACTGACTACATAATAATTGTACTTGAGATTAATTAATTAATTATCATTCCCCCGCTCATCCCTAGCCTACGGAAACTCCCAACTATACTAAAACTTATCTGGACATTTTGGTCGCGATGTTCCGAATCCGAAAAGGCACCTCTTCCTTTGAAAGCCGGGGAGTGAGAGAGAGACAGCCTCAGAATCTTTCGACTTTGCGAACCGATTCGAGAACGTTCTAGAAGGAGGCTGTCGGATACCGCCACTGTGGCCAGTGTCTCGACAATCGCTACTATATGGAGTGCTGGCGGCATGAGCCGTCACAGACGATCGATCGGAACTACTAAGTTGTTGGCTCTTCTACTGTTATAATTGTGTAAGTCAGTTCCTCTCTGCAGGTTCTGTCTTTTAGCGTGTAAGGCATTTTATAGGATAAAAAGGCTCACTACAGTCAGCACATTTTGTTGTTTGAAAGCAGTACAGCATGAGATGTGGCATTTGACGAAATTAGTGTTATAGGCTAATAGAAATTATGCAATTCGCACATCAGATGATTGTTCCATTACAATTCACTGTTTAGTTTAGCTCCTTTATGTGCTTGCCTAACCTCGAAAGAGTGAGATCTAAGGTGATTGAGAACGATGATTAGGTCAAGCGACATCGGGTGGCTGCGTTTTGATGGGTAACCCGCCCAACCTCTATATAAAGAAAATTTATTTACATAAACTTCTTCTAGTACAACACTGCCTTAAAACAAAAAAAAAAATTTTGGTAATTTTTTGTAAATTTTTTTTTTTTTTTTTTTAATTTGAATAAAACTTTTCATAACTGTCAAAGATATATAAAATATAACTTTTTGTCATCAAATTTCAAATTTTTGTTTCCAAAACCCTACAGTAAATTTGGGTATTGTTCCTCTGGATACATTGTCTGTATACATGCTTTATTAAATTTAAGTTGGTAGTGAATGCAAAGGTTTTATTCAGCCTTTAACCACGTGAGGTATTTAGAACAAGAGTGAATCACTTGTGGCCTAAAACATTTCATAGTACAATTGTTACATAAGCCACTATATTAAATTAATTTTGTTATAGAATATATATATATATATATATATTTTGTGATGCCAGGAGCAGACAACATTTGTGTGTGTGTGCATCGCGGAGTTCCTCTCGTTGTACGAGACGGAGCGCCTGGTCCAGGAGTTGACCAAGTGTGGGATCGACACACATAACATCATCGTCAACCAGCTGCTGTTTCCTGCCAAGAACCAAGTGTGCAGCATGTGCGCCGCGCGGTTCAAGGTTCAAGAGAAGTACTTGGATCAGGTAACGCAAAGTTGACAGGTTAAGTAGATTCCAGAACCTTCCAGTTAGTTTTAATGTTTTGGTATTCAAAACTACCCACATTTTGTAGTTAAATTTTAAGTTTGATCTTGAGTATTAATTTTTAGACAAAGTTTTATTTGTTACATGCTCGCTTCAATTGACCATCCTAACAGTCGTCCTCGTTTTTGGAAATGACTAATGGCCACATTTGCAGCCAAGGTCCTGGCACCATCATACTTATTTATTCAACAAACAGGTTTCACCATTTTACAATCTTTGAATCATAAGACAGCAGAAATAGCTTAAAAGAACATTGAAAAAAAATTTGGCAAATATATTACATCTAGGCTCCAAAAGTCCATGCTTGATGCAGGTAAATTATTTTCATTAAAACATTATGAGAAAGCTGACATGCAAAGAATAACATTGACACATTCCTGAGATGTAACAAAAATACTTTTGTGCACAAAGGCCTACTCAAAAGCTTTGGTTAAAAAACCATAAACTCTAAAATAATAATAATAAAAACCTTTGAAGTGTTCTCTTCCTACAAATGGCTGGTGACCACTGTAGCAGCCAATGCCACGTTACTCTTCCGTCAATGTCCAGTTACGCCACAGAAAGGTGAAAGTAACTGTCCCTCTGGATTTTACCCGTAGAAATATAAAATCGTTTATAGTAGTGATGAGTATTTCGATTCAGGTTCATTTTGTATCTTAGTTATAAACCACTAAATTAGATAAATTTAATAGTACAGTCAACTCCCGATTATCCGGGGGCGGGTAAACCGGGTTGCGGATTAACCGGGGTCACAAAACGTCAATTTCAATTTCATTTATTTTCTCAGTTTTGACAACAATACCATCATTTATCTATCTTATTATGTTGAAATTACTTAAGAAGAAATATCTTTACTAATTATTATTTGATTTATCAATGGGAAAAAGCAATGAAACACGGAAAATAATTTGTAAATTATTCGGGGGCGTAATTGTGATCGTAGTCATGTGGTCAGGGAGGAACGAGTCAGAGCGATGGCATGTTGGGATGGGACGCGACGCAATGGCGGGTATGACCTTGAATGCTATATAGGTTAATAAACAACTGGTCGCACGCCGGGATGAGCTAAAAATAGAAACCAAGAAAGGTCCTATTTAGTTTCCAGTTCTATCGCTCTCATTCGTCTACTGTTCAGTGACCCCTTTTAATTTTAACTTATATCATTCTAAACATCACATTTCAAAATGCATTTGTTTTGCATTTTAAGAAATTTTTGTTAAAGTACCGTAACATTAAAATTTTAATTGACAAAGTTATAAATTTAATAACCTAATTCTATAATTAGCATACATTTTGGACAATTGGTTGTTATAACATTTTTAACAATTTGACAAAAAGATGAACCATCACTCATTTTTGTACGTGTGCTCTTATCTTGAATAAATTATCACAAGCGACCCTCTCCCCACCCACCCATCCCCGCTGCCCGATGCCAAACAATAGAACACCTGACCTTGGTTTGTTGTCCACGTTGGACCCTTTTATTGTGTTCCTTGTTTACTCAACTAGATCTGTTTGTTCATTCCAATAAGGTTTGGTAAATAACAAATAATAATACCCCCGTCGCAGCAGACCTGCGTACTCAGCAAATTTCCAAAGGAATTTTGGTATATTTTCTATTACCACATAAAATCCATGGGGATGAGAGTATGTAGGTTTGCCGCCATATGGGTTTTGTTGGTAAATATAAGTTAAACCCTACCTAGTGATTGTACATACCAAATTTTATAAGGCTATGGTGTTCTTTTTATTTTCCCCATAAACCCTATAGGGGTGAGTACGTAGGTTTGCCGCCAAATGGGTTTTCTAAGCAAATATAAGTTAAACGCTTCCTAATGAATGTACATACCAAATTTTATCAAGATATGTCAATAAATAAGCAAGTTAGAAGGTTTTGTTGATTTCCCATAAGAATAACATGAAAAACATACTTTTTGGATTTTCTCCATAACCATTTAAGCTGGGTAAAAAATTCAAAATACTAGATTGTTTGTTTTTTTAAGCTCTTTTAAATGGTTTAAGTTAAAATTGTTGAATTTTCTAAATAAAAGTAAAAAAAGCCAAAAACCCATTTTTAACCCTTTTGAAACCCCATAAAACCCTGTTCCCATGGTCCGATCATTCTGGTTCGCGAACTCAACCTAGTAGACGCTGGCTTACATCCCTGTACCAAATTTCATCAAAATCGGAGGTTCCGTTCAAAAGTTATCGTGTTAACGGACACATAGATATATATATATATAGATATATATATATATATATATATACATATATATCAATTTGAACGAACGGTGTTTTTGGCTTCTAGGGACCTCAAAACGAAAAAGTATCATGGTCCCGGGCTTAGGTCTTACCGTGACTACTACCGTAATAGCGTATTCCCTATAGGGAAATTCGCTAAAAACTGGAAACCCGCGGACTCTTAACTAAAACTTATTTGTTTATTTCGTGTTTTACTCAATTTATTGAACTCTTTGTTTTAACCGTGGTTTTGGGTTATCCGGGACCCTTCAACCAGTCATTACCCCGGATAATCGGGAGTTGACTGTACTTTGTACAGAGTACATTTGTGTCTATTTAATTTTCTCAGTTCTCAAAACTGAGAATGATTTAGCACACTATTTTACATCCAGCACAATGTCCAAACAATTAGGGAGTGTTAAATTCTTTTCAATCTGTTTTATCTTTTTTTCTAAGGGACGATTTCTCCAAACACGTTTAACTTAACTTGGTTTAATTATATGTTAAACATATGGACAAATTTTGTTAAACTTGCTTCAAGAAACCAGCCCTAATTCTTTCTCAATCCTAAGGTTCAATTCAGTTTTGATAGTTGGAAATCGGTTATAATTGCGGGAAGAAGAGGGGCTAATAATGACCAGTTAATGCAAGGATGACTATGAAAACTTATTCTGTACTCTTCAAATTTTTTCATACCTATTTACACATGCTCTTTACCTTGCTATGAATAATTTCTATATCACTATTTTGAGACAGGGACCTCATGTTTTCTCAAGAGAAGTGAAGCATTCAACCATTGACTATGTACACTAACGTGAATGACCTCTCATCCAATGCATTTAGTTTGAGGCAAAAATTTGTAAGTTCAGTGGACGCCGCACCAGAGTCGCTGCCATCGATGTTGTTATTATTCAGCTGAATTTACAGTGCTGCCAAAACATTTTACCAAAACATAAACATATCTTTCAGTTATAAAATGTTTCAGCCTTGGTTTAGAAGAGTGGTAATACTGATTTATCTATCTTATGTTACGTGTACTTCGATGGACGCCGCACGAGATCGCACCACCGTCAATAGGTTTCAAACACGCCTATGAGAAGTCTACTCACGTAGTGTACAAAGTCAATGATTCAACTGTGAAAGAAAATAGAAAAGCCAAAGTAGGAAATTTTATTTTATAACACCAGATATTTGACCTTGTTAATTTTTAACAGATTGCTGATCTGTACGAGGATTTTCATGTAACCAAACTTCCCCTGTTGGATCATGAAGTCAGAGGGGCAGCGCAAGTTTTAGAATTCTCGCAACATCTCGTTAAACCATTTGTTCCGCCCACACAATGATGCATTTCTTTTCTTAGCTGTGATATTGTCTTGTACAGAGGTTTTTTAATTGAATTATTGTATCAATTTATTTTTCTTTGATTTATATAGTTTTGTACTAAATCAATGATATATATTTTATTATTTACACTTTTTTGGATAGTTTTTGCATGGAATATGTTTTTAATTATTTTTGATGAGCGAATTGGTATAGCCTTGAAGTTTTAATTTGGAATGTATTATTTTGTTATTAAATCAAGCTTGTTATCTATTTGTAAATATATTATATTTATATGCAAATTAATGTTTTATTAATGTCCTTGGTGTAAGTTTTATGACTATGAAATTTAATTGCAGCCCATTTTGATCAAGCCTGCTTTTAATTTCATGGTTACCCTAAACAGCGTGTTTTAGGAATAATGTTGAAAGGACGAAAGGACCCCTTAATTACTGATAATAGTTTACAAAGACAACATACAGAGGATGTATATATATAAATAATCCACTGAGATAAAAGCACTATTTATTTGTTTTAATAAGTTAATCACAGCACACTTGTTTTCTATTTTAATCATAAATATAATAAAATGTAAAATTTTTACAAGCCTTTTCAAAATGTACAGTCAAAAACTTGAAGAAACTTAAAAAAAGAATTTTTACACTGATTGTTAATCACAGTCTTTTCTTATGGATCAGTTTACAGAAAAAAAATAAATAAATACTAATACGACTATTTTCTGTCTTAAAATTTGCATATCATTTGCTTTAAATTAATCATCTGAAAAATTCCTCAGTCGTATTAGAGTTCTATTCTCTTTAGTAGAAATCAGTTTGTAATCTGTTACTTTTTTCTTTAATATAAGAAATACTCGAAAGCTGGAATTTTTTTTTTAATACATGTTAAAAGAGATATAGTATTATTCAACATGTATTATTCATATTATTAAGGCGTGTTTACACTGGAGTTGTCAATGTAAACCTTATTTGATATCTGTGCGTAAACGCAACAGCAAATCACTATGTTGATGACTAAATTTAAGTTGACAACCAAAATTTGGTCGACAACCAGTGTAGTGTAGATGAGCTGTTGTAGGCCTATTATACGGTTACATTTCTAGTCACCTTTGATCAATAAATTTCTGATGTTTTGGTTTGATTGCATTCGGTGTTTTACCTGTAAAATATAATATTAATTTTAAAATTATACTTTGATGAATAGTAGTATAAACCATCGTCTCAAATCACGGAATAATTTGATACTGAATTTGATTTAATTATGCAACATAAATATTATTTTGTTTAACCATAAGTGACGGCTGCAGAATTTTACGGTAATTATTTAAATCAAATTTGATATAAAATTTGTTAACATATTGAGCGGGTGCTTTGTATTGTGTCAATGCTGAATTTTAATTACTGTATAAATAAACCATTTTACATATTTCAACTGGAGGTGAGTCTTGTCTCACTTCAGATGTGGCCAATTTTATGATCGGGTGTCTGGGTATAGTCCTTGACAAGTTAACGAAAGGCAGAGCAGCTGACCGAAATAATCTGCTTTTTTCCTCTCCTACCCTACCGATTGGCCGTAAAACTGACTTCGCCTGGAGTGATGCATGATTAAGCTAAAGTAGGAAAATGTTAAAGGCGGTATGACAATTTTCAAAAGTCTTTAACATTAAATCTCACAAGAGTGCGCCAACTAGGGTGGTACGGCACCGAACGGAGACTCCTGGATTATCTGCACCTTCCGCCGTTTTGCAAAAGATTTGAGAGAAGGAATCTCAGTACATTTCCGAGCTGCTGTGCCAGCCGTAACGGCTGTGACGCCTACAGTGCGCGCGCCCTCCGGGAAGGGCAGCACGGCATTTTCGTTGTTCTATCCAACTCGCAATGGCAATTTTAGTTGTTAAAACAACTTAACAAGGATAGGTGTATTAAATTCAATAGTTCTAATGTATAATAAGTTAAACATTATGGGACATCATGCATTGATAGTCAAAAATATGATAATTTTAAAAATATGGGTTTTATCTTATTCTTCTTTCCTTATTTTTATTTTTAAAATGAAACTTATCACCACATAATTCCTCAGCCAAGTGCATATTATTTAACCGGCTCTCCTCAAATACTGATCTCTTTTGACGAAAGGTGCGAATGTCCGGGATGGCGGAACGCTGGATGTCTGCTAGTGCTTGTACCCTCTCTAAAAGCTGCGGGCCGTGCCGTACCACCCATCCCTGCCGTGCGGCCCAGTGCACGGCGGAGCTTACTTCATAATTTTTTTAGCAGTTGTATAGAGCCAATTACTTCGGTCCCCTGGTTCTGCCCATCGTTAATTTGCAGCGGTCTAGAGGAGTGGCCTAGAGGCTAGAATAGCGGCATCCACTCACTTTCAAATAAATCAGCATAAAGTTTAAAATATAAACATAAATAATAAACAAAATCAACCTTTGGTTGTCAACTCTGGTGTAAACGCGCATTTATTTGGCCAACAACTTTGATATACTGTATTTGATTTCAACTCAGGTAGTCGACCACAGCTGTCGCCTACAATTGATGACTTTTGGTTGACCACTCCAGTGTAAACGCGCCTTTAGCTTGCAGAATCTGCAACAATTACAAGAAAAATAATTAGATTCAGTAATAATTCACATCTGCAGAGATACAGTAAAATGGGGTTAATAGAAAAACTTTTCTACCTTTTGACTCCCGTATTTACTTTATTTTTCAAGTTTATATTTTCAAAGCTAGTTCATTTTTCCAGTCTTGGTTTCCTCTACACAAACCACTTATCAACCTTTTTTTTTTTTTTTTTTTTTAATAAATGAAGCAATGAACAGAAAAAATTAAATATGACTGTATCTTTCACCTCACAGTTTGGGATGAATATAAACACTTGGCTAAATAAATTAATTTTGCTTTTCTCCAGTCAACAGGGTCAACAAAAAAAATCCAATGCGTGCCTATCATTCACATTCTTGTAAAACACCCCACTTAGGCAAAAAATTATTCTAGAACATTTCCAAATTTATGCAAAAGCTCGCATAATAAATAATTGTCAACTTAAATAGGTACCATGCTTAAATCTTATAGGCCTACTCTAAAACAAACTCCGTTTGTACGGGCAAAGTTTTTTTTTGCTCCAAGGATTTTTTTTATTTTTTTACTGAATATGGGGGTTTTGGCCACCAGAAATCGATTGGAGCTGGTCTTATGTCTGGGAAAAATCCAGTTTTCGCGCTAGAACCCTTCAAAGTTCCCAGGTTATCCTTAAGGAGGTTATTAAATTGAACAAAAATCAGTTGATAACTGTATATAAAACCAATGTGTTATTATCTTCTTAAAAATTAAGAGAGCGAGTGAGCGGAGCGAACGAACTTTGCGTGAGAACAAAAGTAATATTTTACCGAGCTTAAGCTGGGTCCCCCTGGTACTAGGAACAAAACTATATGTGCTGGTTGAAATAAAATAAACCTAATAATAAAAAAACTAATTCGTAGAAATAGTGCTGATATTGACCATGGTTTTGTAGAATCATGACTTACACAAACTTTAAAAATAATCAATTGTTTATTCTTTAGACAGTAAATCGAGGTTCTTGTATAAAGAAAAACACTTAACAGTTCGCTGCGGCATGTAACCGATCGGATACAAAGGCGTTCCTTCGCGGGTGCGGATGTATCCGATCGGTTACATATGACATTGTCAAGATAATGCGACTGCTTTTCCTATAGCGTTTGAGAAGGAAACACATATTGTGCATTAGCATGTAGGTAAGTGTATTGAGCTTTTAGATTAATTGTGATTAGAATATATTCTACAGGTTTTTAATTTCGCGCTATTGTTGGAGGAATGTAAATATAGTTCAGCGTGGTGGTTGAGTTTCGACATTTTATATGCCGCAGCGAACGTGTTAAGGAAATACAGTAGACTCCCTCTTAAGAGGGGCCTAAAGGGTCAGTCCTGGCGGACGTTGTTGAAACTACAAGAATACGTTTACAAGCGTACTGAGAGCGAGAAACAATATCTAGTATTTGGTGTAAAACACTTTGGATAAAGATACGCTACTGCAATTCAGCATGTGTGAGGCCCAAAGTTTAGGTTGATGATGGTGAGGAAGGAGATTTGGCCACGGAAGGTAGGCCTTTTAATTAAGAGGGGGCAAAATGGCCCCTCTCAAAACGTCATGCAGTGCTTCGCCTTCTCCAAGTTTCCGAGTTTATTTTAAGTCCGATAAAAGTGGGATTGGTTTTAAATAAAAGATTAAGAATTGAGCTATTTGGCTAACTTTTTGATTTTTTGATATTTAGAGTCCACATCAAGTTATAATGGAACAAAGTTGATCAAATCTCTTATTGTTTCATATCGATTTAAATTTGAAAAAATCAAAAAGTTAGCCAAATAGCCCAAGTCTTTATCTTTCATTTAAAACCAATCCCACTTTTATCGGACCTAAAATAAAGCTGAATTCTTGGAGAAGGTGAAGCACTGCACGATGAATTTTTGGTCCGAGTGACCCCCGATACTGACAGCCTCTAGCGGCAGCCGCTGAAACTGACGGGCGCTCATGAATACGATCTACTTCCAACAGCTGATTATGATTTAAAATGAATTTACATCTGTCACATATTCATTATGTTTTTTATTGTTTACACTTTTCCATTCTGCACATGGTTTAGACCCTTCGAATGTTTTAATTTTGTTTTTCTCTTCAACCTTATAAATTTTAACTACGGTAATTTAATATAACCGTTAAATTTATATTTTTTGTGTTTGAATTGAAAAATATAATACTGATAATTGCTCCAAACAAACAAATTCATGGTGTAAGGAAGCAAAAACATCGCAGAGGAGAATTTCTTTTGAAATGGAGAATACTTCAATCTTGCCAGGTATTCCAAGATATAAATGTAAATATGATATAATGATTAAAAAAGATGTTCTTATAGTAATACAAAATACTCTGACGTTTTGATGGTAGTATTTTGAAATAATACAATATTCTTTTATAGCTTATTTCAAACTAATAATAAGCTTTATGTAAATTAAAATACTGTAGGCAATCTGTGTGATCAAATGATTTTAAAGGGTTCTCTAATAATTTAAAATACTAATTAAATTAAAAAATATATATAGTAAAAGCGCAAAAAGGAAAAGTTACGTTGTTTTCAAGCAATATTAACTATTACTATTATTATTATGAATACAATTAACCTTATCCTCCCTAGTTACAAGGACACTTTAAAAAACGTTTGTTGTATAGAATTAATTTATATTTAAATTGAAATTTATTTTTATATTAATTTTTAAGATGAAATTTTATATGCATAGTTTTCTATGTGACATAAACTATTTAAGTGTATTATATTAACAGAAGGAAGCGGCTTTGCAAAATATTGACGAATCAAAATCACTTCAAACACCTTCGTGCACATTTGAGGCACCTAAAAAAATCTGCATTTTCATTGCCAACAAAAAATTTCCATAGTTTATGTGGAAGAAGAATTGTGGATATTCAGTTCTTTCTGAATGGGGTTAGTCGTCTTTCAAACCTTGGTACATTTGGTTACACATTTCAATTCATGAAGTTTGAGAAAGAAATTTTTGAAAGGCTTCGTTCAAGATTTAAAATGAATTGTGAAATGTGCAACTTTTGTGATATACTGTGGTCAAAGAAAATAAAAGATGACGAAATGGATGTTAACACTGCTGCTATAGCTGGGACCGTTAGTATCGGCAGTGGACACACGGGTCTGCAGGAATTACTGGGCTCCATGGATATTAGATGCATGAGTTAGCAAACAAATATGAAGTACCATGCTGTGGTAGACGAAGGATGGCAGCGCGCGGCAGCCCAGCAGATGGAGGAGGCGGCGGTCGAGGAGGCGCGGTTTGCACGAGAGCCACTACTCACCTTTGTCGTCGATGGAGGCTAAACCCAAGCCCATAGAGTTACAACCCCGTCAGCCCTAGAATTTTGAAGATTTGTGTTCCCTTGATTTATTTTAAAGCCGTTGCCCAATTTTCTTTGCAATGCCTACCTGAAATTTTTTGCCCTTCAGATGAGCTAGTTTGCTACGTTCACTCGCAACATTGAACCACTGCACTAAATTTAAAATAAATAATTGGGGATGATAATGGCTAAGAAATGGGCAATAGACGGCTTTTGTTTTAAGCCTTCTTTTCATTTTGAAGTTCATAATGTTTATTAATTTTTATTTTCATTAACTTTATGTAACCAGTTTTAAACTAAATTTTAAGGTTTTTGGACATAAAATAATATTTCTTCACTATATTGTTACTTCTTGTGAAGACTAAATTGCGTGCACGTAATTTCTATTCAGAATTCATTAGGTAACTTCAGTAGGTAAGTGCTTACTTGAGCAGTGCGTTGGTGTTTCAAGGAACTATCTGAAGTATTTAAAAATTACAATTTTAAATTTTACTCGTGTAGTAAAATAAAGAGAGTAAATAAATTGAATGTAATGTGGTCGTAAGCTAGTTTGTTTTGTTATTTTTATAAAATTAAAGCCATTAAAAAACCATTTAGCAAGTGACAACAACACATTGAGTGATCCTCAGAGTGTGGGCAGTAGGCCTACACGTAACTAAAATGTAATAACTAACATCTGTGATAACAATTTTCAGCTAAAACAATTAATTGGAGTAGAACGACAAAGTTGTAGACTGTTTACTACCACTGTTTTACAAATTTGAATCCAGGAGTGAAGTATGTTACAGGCCAAGATATTCCGTGTTGTCTGTACACGGAAGGAGAAGATAGGCAGAAGCGGACTAGAGCGACACGGGAAAACGTGAAGGGAGGTAGAGGCAGCAGTTGTCGAACTACATCCCTCCGCCAGCCGCGTCACAACTCAGTTGACTGGAACAGAACGAACCAGGAACGAACTCTGGTCCGGTAGTTTCAGCAAAGTTCGCCAGGACTGATCCTTTAGCCCCTCTTAACCGGCCACCTCGGGACCAGGCCGCGGCCGGATAATGAATTGGCTTAAAACCGATGTTCATTTAAGAAGGCCAACCCACAATGTTATATGGCCAAACCGGAAGAGACCGACACCGTTATCAAGTCTATTCGGCGAACCCAGAACGGGGATGTCCTCCTCGAACTGGGGAAGTCGAGTGACAAGATCGGTTTTGCCGCTTCCCTCAAGACTGCACTTGGGGACAAAGGCTCCATCAAGGCCCTAGAACCGAAATGTTCGGTCGAGATTCGGGACCTTGATGCCCTCTCCACCGAAGATGAGGTGACCCGTGCGATCCAGGTGGCACTCCCGGAGATACCGGCTGATGGAGTGAGGGTATGGCTGACAAAGCCTAACCGAAGTCAACTCAGGATGGCTGTTGCTGAGATGGGCGAAAAGCACGCCAATAAGCTGCTTAGCCTTCAGCACCTCAGAGTCGGTTGGGTCAGTTGCAGGCTCAAACGGAGGGTGGTAGTTTCGAGATGCTTCCGCTGTCTCGGTTTCGGCCACTCCTCCCGAAACTGTAACGGGCCCGACAGGAGTGCCAACTGCTTCCAGTGTGGAGGCCAGGGCCACAAACGCAAGGAATGTTCCTCGAGCCCATCCTGCTTCCTCTGCAAGGATTCAGGCTCCAGTGCCCTCGGTCACTTACCCGGGTCTGGTCAGTGCGGTGCCTTCAGAGCCGCACTTGAACAGGCAAAAGGCAGCGGCCGGTAATTCGCATCCTCCAGGCCAATCTTCATAGATCCTGGGGAGCTGATAACCTTCTAGATCAGCTCGCCCGAGAACTTGGTGCTGACGCGCTCCTTATCAGCGAACAGTATCGGGACAGAGACCCAAACATTTGGATCTCCGACAGCCTCGGTACTGCTGCATTTTGGGCGCGTAATACACAGGATGTCTTGGTGCGGAGTCACGGGCGCGGCCGAGGATTCGTCTGGGTTCGGTGTAGGGACGTGACTATCTTCAGTTGCTACCTCACACCCAACGAGGCCGTCCAGGACTTTCGCGACAAGATAGATAGCCTAGAGGAGTGCGTTCTCGGCACCACCGGGCATGTCGTCGTTGGTGGCGATTTCAACGCCAGGGCCGTCGAGTGGGGAATGCCCTCTACCAGCTCCCGGGGGAAATACATCCTGGATTTCATCGCCAGGGCCGGTCTTGTCGTCCTCAACCAGGGCGACACACCTACTTTTCGGCGCCCCGGGCAGAGAGGCACGATCCCTGACGTCACCTTTGCGTCTGAGTCGCTCCTTCCGAGGATCTCTGGCTGGAGGGTTGTCGAGGACTACACGGGTAGCGACCACCAATACATCGTGTTTGACCTGCATGATCAGGCAAATCGTCGAGTTTCCGCATCTCGGGAAGGGCCACGCCGGTGGAACACCAACAAACTGGACGTGGTCAAGTTCACCGAAGTCATCTCTCGGGGAGCGCAGGGGAATCCTGGTGAGGCTGGAGCCGAGGCACTAGTAACATCCACAATGGAACTTATCGTCTCGGCCTGCGACCAGTCTATGCCGCGAAGGAAACCCCGACGCGACAAACAACCCGTTTACTGGTGGACTGAAGAGATTGCGGAACTCAGAAGAACATGTTTAAGAACTAGACGAGCCGCCACTAGAGCGAGAATTCCCGCAGACAGAGTTCGTAAGTCGGAGGCCTATAAAGCTGCGAGAAAATCTCTCCGCCAGGCGATCAACAGGAGCAAGGCGAATAGCTGGAGGAGACTTCGTGACGACGTTGATTCCGACCCGTGGGGCCTGGGTTACAAACTTGTAACACAGAAACTCGGCGCCCGCTCTCCACCTTCCATCATGGAGGGCGCCACCATGGGGAGGATCGTCGCTGCGTTGTTTCCTGAACATCCACAGCGACCGCCGGTTGACTTCGGACGGGTAGAGGACGTTCCACTTTTCACTTTCGAGGAGCTGGAAACCTCCGTTCTCTCCCTGAAGAGCAACAAGGCTCCTGGCCCGGATGGGATTCCCAGTGAGGCTTTAAAGAAAGTATTTTTAATCAACGCTGACTTGTTGTTGAGAATGTACAATGCCTGTTTGGTAGAAGGGGTGTTTCCGGCTCCCTGGAAAACAGCCAGGCTTGTACTGATCAGCAAGGGCAAAGGTGATCCCGAGCTGCCGTCGTCCCACAGGCCTCTCTGCATGTTGGACACGGCTGGGAAGCTGTTCGAGAAGCTGATCCGTTCCCGCCTGACTTCTGCCGTGGAAGCTGCCGGGGACTTATGCCCCCGTCAGTACGGCTTCAGAAAGGGACGGTCAACGATCGACGCTGTCACCGAAGTTCAGAGAGCTGTGGAGAGAGCCGCGAGCCACAACCATTTCTCCCGCCGAGTAGTGCTTCTTGTTACGCTTGATGTCAAGAATGCCTTCAACTCGGCGAGGTGGGTCGATATGTTGGATGCGCTTCGCAACACCTTTCGTATTCCTGCATATCTGTTGCGGCTCGTCGAGGATTATCTACGCTCTCGAAGCCTGATTTATGACACGAGGGACGGAACGCGGACGATGGAAGTCACTTCTGGTGCCGCACAAGGTTCAATACTCGGCCCGGATCTCTGGAACGTTGCCTATGACAGCCTCCTGAGGTCCGAGATGCCTGAGGAAACCACTTTGGTTGGGTACGCCGATGACGTCGCAGCTCTCATTGCTGCACGCAACGTTGAGCTGGCCCAACTGAAGTTGAACCGAGTTATGCGGGTGGTCAACAACTGGATGTCCGATCACGGTCTCTCACTTGCTCTCAGTAAGACGGAGATCGTGATTCTTACGAAGAAGAGGATCGACACCGTCGTCCCGTTTCGAGTGGGAAGGGAGGTGGTCACATCAACTCGTGCCGCCAAATACCTCGGGGTTATGGTGGACACCAAGTTAAGCTGGAGGGATCAGATCTTCCGTACGGCGGACAAGGCCGCTAAGGTAGTGACTTACCTTAGTAGGCTGATGGCCAATGTCGGGGGTCCCCGATCCAGCAGAAGACGTCTGTTGATGTCCGCGGTCCAGTCCGTGCTTCTTTACGGGGCAGAGGTGTGGGCAGGCGCTCTAGATAAGGAGTGCTACAGGTTGCGACTCGCCCGGGTTCAGCGTCAAGCTGCGCTCCGGGTGTGTTCCGCCTACCGGACAGTGTCCGAGCCTGCCGTCCTGGTGGTCGCCGGAGTCATCCCTGTCAAGCTCTTGGCAGGGGAGAGGAAAGCGATTTATCAGAGACAAGGCGAGATCGGCAAGGACACGGCAAGAACAGAAGAGCGCTCCCGAACCTACCAGCAGTGGCAACACAGCTGGGAGCACGACACCCGAGGACGATGGACTGCGCGACTTATCAAGCAGGTCCAACCATGGGTGGAACGGCGGCATGGGGAGGTGGACTACTACCTGACCCAATTTTTGACAGGTCACGGCTATTTTCGGTCGTACCTGAACCGTATGGGAAAGACCGGTTCACCGGACTGCATTTATTGCCCGGGTGTTCCCGACGATGCGGAACACACATTCTTCCGCTGTCCCCGTTGGGAAGGGCCCCGCCTGGAGGCCACACAAATCTTTGGTGCATTTTCGGTGGACTCGGTCTGCCAAAAGATTTTGGAGGATGAGGGCAACTGGGATTGTTTGTCACAGTTCGTCCGGGGCATCCTCCTGGAAAAGAAAACCGATCTGGACCGTGAAGTGGCCCAGATCCCTTGATCGAGCGGCTGGATAAGGAGCGAGCCCCACGGGCGTAAGCCAAATTTAGGCCTAGCCTGACGTAATGTGACAAACAATTCCAGGTTAGATTCCTAAAGAGTAGAGGAGGTTTTTTAGTGGGTAAACTCGTTTTTAGGGGAGCCCCACACTACAGGCTGGCCACCTGTGTGCGTAATGCATTTTTCCGCCTCTCCCTCAAAAAAAAAAAAAAAAAAAAAAAAAAAAAAAAAAAATGTTATATGGCCTAAATATAATTATTACTTGAAAAACAACCTTAAATACATTACTGTATATGATTTATAGCTAACATCCACTACCCATGAAATCCACAACAATCCTACACTCATAATAATTCGTTTCTTTATTTTGGTCTACTGGATAGTAGGTCCAAACGCATTGACTTCCGGCGGCAGTCACTTCCTTTCAGGACGTTACAGTTTAATTGGATTGAGAACGTCAATATGAGATAAAGTTGAATTGAATGATGTATTAGATAAGAAAACTACGTTTCCGGCGAAACGCGCCCGGTTAAAGCGATGTTGAGATAAAAAAGGCCGGTTGAAAAGATGTTATTTTGTGTCATGGTAGGCCGGTTAAAGCGGAGACCGGTTAAAAGGTGGCCGGTTAAGAGGGAGTCTACTGTATATGAACAAATATTTTTTTTATGAAAGGTACATCAAAATGTCATTGAAAATAACCAAAACCATACATGCGATGTTAAAATTTGAATAATAGTAGGGTCATAGCTTAAATCTTGATTAAGATTCAAGTCAGATGGATCTTCCTAAAAATAAATTAATCTCTCAAAAGATCCATCCCTAAAAAATAAAGTGTTTCTACTGACGCTGGTTTTGCAAAATCATGACTTACTTTAAAAAATAATAAGGTAAAAATATATTGTTTATAATTAGGCTAAAAACTACTTCAGTACCTTTATAGCAGTTGTTTGTAAGATAGCTCATACGATATAAAAATGGTTATCACATGACTAAGTATATCTAATAGGCCTACCAGTTCATACTATAGAAGTTTTGGAGATAATATTTTTCAACAAAAATCTGTTGACACACAAATAATTATAAAACAACCAGAAACAGTCATACTAACATGCCAAAAATAGGTTTCCCAGGTAGACAGTTCACTGTTGTAATGGGGAAAAACTCTCTAATATTTTTTTTCATCATAAGCCGAGCAGGAAAAATTTTCATTATTCCTTGAAGTTTTGTTTCTATTCATCCCATTTTACAGTAACAATAACGTAAAACTAATTAATGATTTTTTTATGAATCATATTTAAAAAAAACAAATTAATTATTACAGCAGAAGTTTGATTATTCGATGTCCAATTATCCGAGCAATCAGGTTAACCGAGGCAAATTTAAAAAATAATAAGATAAGTAGAAGATATTTTACAAAGCTAGGGAATATTGTTACAATAAGAATCTATGTTAAATTAATCATGATACTGATAAATGAAGCAATTGTAGAAAATGACTACTATAGGTCTACAGTAGTTTAAGTCTACTTTTACTGGCAGTTGAGGTTTTTCAGTTTTTTACTGCTGTTTCCAACTCTCATCTCAGTCTACCGGGAGCTTGCCCAGTGCACTCAAGATTTAGTGCCATTTTTAACATAAGTCAGTTCTATATATTGCGTTTTAAAAAGATGAGTGGTGAATATAATTTTATATTCAATATAATTTTATATTCACCACTCATCTTTTTAAAACACAATATATAGAACTGACTTATGTTAAAAATGGCACTAAATCTTGAGTGCACTGGGCAAGCTCCCGGTAGACTGAGATGAGAGTTGGAAACAGCAGTAAAAAACTGAAAAACCTCGACTGCCAGTAAAAGTAGACTTAAACTACTGTAGACCTATAAATGTGTTGTGATATTTTTGGTAAAAAACAAAAACAACACATGTTTTTTGGTTTCAAACAAATTTAAAAAATTGAATTTGGAGGGAATTATAAAAAAATAATACTAGGTTAGGAAACAAAACTTAGTTTAGGTTAAGGAGAAAGTATAGACGGCAGTTTAAGACTTATAGGCCTAAAACAAGATTGTTTGCAATATGAAAAATGTAGTATTTTATCGTTTAATAATTAATTTTTCTTTGTTAGTAAATTGAATTTTTTACTTTAAATATGTTTTAAGATAAATGTTCATTCCTTTTATCACCCGAGTTTTACATTATCCCAGGTACCAGTAGTTCCAACCAGTTTAGCTAGGATACTTGTCGAAACTTCTACTATATCATAGTTATAACTAGTGTAATTTTAGAAAGAGATTAATAAAATTATTAGTTTTGTTTTCATTTTATAGGTCAGGTAGATAAATAAACGGTATCAGATAACTGACACATACTTTCTCCCAACAATATAAAAAAACGTGTTAAAAGCTTCAAACATTAATGTCTTGATGGCTCAGTCGGATAGCTAACAGCTGAGCAGCACCAGTGTTGTAGTGGCAAATTTTCCAATGTGGGAACGCTTAATATATTTGTCAAATTCCCTGAAAATTAATATTAAATTTCCCTAAATGCGTACAATAGCAATAGTTACACGTATTAGGCTATGTATTTAAAGCTAACTAAAAACACTGAGGATTCAAGAAACTATTTAATAATTTGGATGATTTTGCGAAAATCAAAATAAAAAAACCAGTATATTTTTATATTTAACGAACTTTATTATTTCACAAAGGAAGGTTGTTTTAGAAAAGGTTATTAATTAATTTATCAACTACTTTTAAGCAAGGTCTGTAAAGGAAGAAGCATAACACAGTCACCTTGACTTTTAATTACGTTAACCCCCAAAATAGCAACAACATACATAACCTAATTCTTAAATGAGATATTCTATATACAAGTAAAAGCAGAGAACTAAAATAAATTAAATCCATAAAACAGAGGAAAAACAGAGTAATTAATTACAATGAAAGGTCATTGACAGATTGACAAAATCGTGTTTACAAGTAGTTGGCAAATGCATCCTCTTATGTAGTGGTCCTATGTTTTGGCTGGGTCGAACCCGGGTGTCATCAGCCGAACGGTGGTTTTGCCGTAACCAGGTCCCCACACTAACGCCCGTCAGGTACTGAAGGGGCTCGTGGGGGGAGGAAGAGGGATAGCAGATACCGATACCGTGCTCGCGTACTCGCGTCGTTGAGACGAAATGTGGGGAATGGTTGTGGAGGGACGGGACGGGAGAGTGATGCTCGCCACCGTATACCGTACTCTGTGCACAATACAAAGTTCAAGCGAGAGTGAAGTTATCTTTGGAAACTGATTAAAAATTATTGCATTTTATTATTTGAATAAAAATATATTTTTTATCTAAATTGTTAAACTAATATTTGTATTTAGAAATATATTAGCTATTTTTCCGGATTTTCCCTGAACGGGGCACTGGGATTTTCCCGGGTTCTTGAAAACCAGTGTGGGAACGTCGTTCCCACGCGTTCCCGCACCACTACACCACTGAGCAGCACGAGTTTGACCCTACGCGCGACTGTGACTTTTAACAAAGTACTGCGTTTACCGCTAAACGAAAAATTGAATTTTCTCCGCAACCACTCGACGTAGAGCAATAATTTAAAATACTGGATTATTTAGTTTTTTGAGCTTTATTTAATTATGATAAGTAAAATTTATTTCAAGATAACAGCATTTTGAAAATAAAAAAAATCGATTTTTAAACACTTTTTATTGTATAACTTTTGAAAGCGCATTTTCTCGGAGATGCGGGTGGTGTCATTTTATTCACCATTTTAAGCTTAATAAACCACAAAATTTTAATCAAAATCGTTAGAGCCGTTTTTGAGAAATTTTGATTTTCACAATTTTTGAGGGTTTTTAGAGGTAAAGCCCCTAAAAATAAAAAATTTAAAAAAATGAAAAAAACACCTGGAATTATTGTGAGTTTGGACCTACATACCAAATTTCACCAAAATCAGACCATTGGGGCATTCTCTAGCTCTGTTTACATCCAGACACACACAGACATCACTTTGAAAACCACTTTTTTGGACTCAGTGGGCACCAAAATGGATAAATCCACAAACAACTCAAATTCGAAAATATTGATGAAAACAATACTTTCTCCATATTACTATGGTATAGTGGGAGAAAGTAAAAGACAAAATTTATTGAAACAACACAGTATGTACTCTTAGCAGATTCATGCTATTCATGTATTCTGAGAGTAGAAAGTGAGCTGTAACAATGGAAGTTACCAGCGATCTATATCTGTCATATTAGTAAAAACATACAGAGTGTAACTCGCTTTAAAAAAAATGTAATTTTCATATTTACAAAGTAAGTACTTACATGCAAGCCTCCTGGTGCTTTGCCACTTTCCAAACAGCTTAATCAGATTATAACTCAGGAAAATTCAGTCTGGGATGTTCAGTTTTTGTTTTATCTCCATGATTTTCTTATCAATGGTGTTGTAATATTTCATTTCTGTCAATAACTTCTTCGCTAGTTCTATATCATTGTTATCAAATGCTTGAGCCACTTTTCTAAAACAATCATATTACAATGTTATGAGGCATTTAGTGAAGTGAGTTAAAGAATTGTTTTGATTACCTGCATTTTGGGAATGCATGGGATTAATGCATTTTAAAAATCTAATATAAATTATTCAGTTACAAATTCAAATTAATTACGTCACAAACTGAAATGACAAAGCAATGGTTTTAAAATTCAGCTACAGCCAAACCTTGATATAACAAATTGCTTGATTTAATTTTTTTTTAATGACCTAGAACTCTCAATAAGAAGCAATGCACATTTCACATATATGCAGTGAATGAATAATACAAAATATTTCTTTCTCACACAGAGTTTATCTAATGTTAATAGTTTACATTACATGATTCAGTAAAAAATAAACAAACACTATAACGATTCAACTCTAACCACCATCCATAGCCAATATTTAATACAGCAAAAATAACTAAACGTTATTCACTGAGTGAAGACAATAGGCCTATAAGGACCAACCATACCATGGCTAAGCCCTTTTGAACTGTGCAATATTCAGCACGCCAGTTGAAAAAATCTTTCTAGTCCTGTTTACTTGACATAGATGGAAATCATAGAGGAAATCAACTGTGAACCCATCAACTTTGTATTATTGCTGTTCTCCACATTTTTTACTTTCTCCCCCTATACCATAGTATATGGAGAAAGTATTGTTTTCATCAAAATTTTCGAATTTGAGTTGTTGGTGGATTTATCCATTTTGGTTCCCCCTGAGTCCAAAAAAGTGGTTTTCGGAGTGATGTCTGTGTGTGTGTGTGTGTGTGTGTGTGTGTCAGGATGTATACAGAGCTAGAGAATGCCCCAATGGTCCGATTTTGGTGAAATTTGGTACGTAGGTCCAAACCCACAATAATTCCAGGCGTTTTTTTCATTTTTTTGAATTTTTGATTTTTAAGGGTAGTTTACCCCCCAAAACCCTCAAAAATCGTCAAAAATCAAAATTTTTCAAAAACGGCTCTAACGATTTTGATTAAAATTTTGTGGTTTATTAAGCTTAAAATGGTGAATAAAATGACACCACCCGCACCCGGAGTAAAAAGTGTTTCAAAAATCAATTTTTTGAATTTTCAAAATAGCTGTTGTCTTGAAATAAATTTTACTTACCACCATTAAATCAAGCTCAAAAAACTAAATAATCCAGTATTTTAAATTATTGCTCTACGTCAAGTGGTTGCGGAGAAAATTCAATTTTTTGTTTAGCGGTAAACGCAGTACGTTGTTAAAAGTCACAGACGCGCCTAGGGTCAAACGAGCGCTGCTCAGCTGGTAGCTATCCGACTGAGTCATCAAGACATTAATATTTAGAGCTTTTAACACCTTTTTTATATTGTTGGGAGAAAGTATGTGTCAGTTAACTGATACCGTTTATTTCTTTTTAACACATTTGCCAGTTAAAAAAAAAAAAAAAAAAAAAA
This sequence comes from Neoaliturus tenellus, assembly GCA_030545055.2. Classification (NCBI taxonomy): domain Eukaryota; kingdom Metazoa; phylum Arthropoda; class Insecta; order Hemiptera; family Cicadellidae; genus Neoaliturus; species Neoaliturus tenellus. The sequence goes on from JAQYXR010000819.1 coordinate 26,690, forward strand.
AAAAAACAATATTTATAAAAAATGGTTAAAATATCAGCTCAATAATCAACTAAGTCCATATTTAAAATATCTTCTGAAACACCTGTTTAAACGCGGACAGACCTAAAAAATCCTCTTCCCATTAAATTATCATTGGAACTTTGAGGTCCAATGGAGCAGAGCCTATAGTTCATTTTCGATACTTCAGATATTTTTCCTGTCGTCCTTGATCTGCAAGCTTTAAAATGAGCCATCACACGTTACCCTATCTTTTTTTCTATTTCAAGGTATTTTGAGGAGACCGATTCGCTTACGTAATTATGTATATAATATAGATTTTTAATTTAACTACTAGGATCCTAACATCTCTAAGTACAACTACCATACTATGGTACATTTTTCACCTGTTCTTTAGAAATTGAAAAAATATCTCCCAAAGTTGTGTTACACTCGGTTCAAGAGACAGAAAAATTGTCCTTATTCAAAAGTAACTCAAACGGCACAGTTAACTTTTGTAATATTTTCTTTCGTTTATTGTTTGAATGGTAATGATAGTAAAAATAAAAGCGATATTTTTATGGTACTCTGTTGTATTTTTCAATATAAATATCATGTTAACAAATTATTGTACCGTAACTTATTTCCTTATAGAAACATGATTGTTTGGTGCCATATTCTTTGTAACAATCATTATTAAAAATTACCAAATTTAAGCTTACCGAATAAGCAACTCCAGTTGTTCTCTGTTGACTTGGTAAAACTCATTTAATTTTTTTGGGTCTGATTCGTTTTCAATTTCTTCATTTCTTTCCATAATTTCCATGAGGAACATTTTATCCATATCGGTTTTTCCTTCTTCAATGGAGATGTTATTCAAACTCAGCAAATAAAGACCTCTTTCAAGAGGATTAAGTAGGGTCGAATATGCTTTATTCACAATTGAGGAAAACTCTTCTGAAAACTCTTGCTCTTTCTGTAAAAAAAAAGTACGATTATCATAAATAGGCCTATATTATTTTTATCTATGAAGTTAAATGTAAACAGTTAATGGTTATTACTTGTAAGTACAGCCATTATAAATACGCTGTGGCAAACATGAATGATACCATTTTAAATCCTTCTTCTTCACAGATATAATGTAAATTCTACTATTGTTAGACCCTCATAGTTAGAAACTTTGGGTAGTTCGATGGTGCCTACACAGTACCTATTCAACACTGTGATTTGACTTGTAAAACGGCAGGAGTACGGTAATGTGCTTCTGCCAAATATATATAAACGGCTAGCTAATTCCCTTTCTCAAAGACCCTTTCATATGCATAAAAGTCTCTCGCCTAGTCAAAACTAGGCCTATTCTGAGTTTGTACAGTTTTACAAGCACAAGTACCATACAGTTTATGATTTTAAAATTTATTTGAATAATTAATTCATACTATTTTTAATGTCAATAATATAATAAAGCCTCACAAACCCGACACATTGTGGACTAAAGCACTGGCAAGTTTGGTGAAAGTTGAGTCTGCCAGTCAAGTTTATTGCCGCTATTAATTAAATTAGATTGATTAGTATTGGCTCTCATGTACGATTGGATTGCGCAAAAACATTTATTAGCTAAAATGAAACCACCTTTACAGTCAAAAATATTGAACGGAAATGGTAAAATCACTTGGCAACAATGTTCATAGCGCAGAACTGAGGTCACAATTTAAATTCCATTTAATCATCGAGATGTGAAAAATTGCCACAAATGGCGATTTGCAAGTCACTGTTTAGATAAAATCTACAAAGCATTAATTATTTATGGTTTTAAATTACCCGTTGAATTATAACTTGGAACATGTTATTTAACACGTTGAGTGCTGAAAATCGATATAATTGCGTACAAAAATTGCGGAAATACTTTTTAGCGAATTTCCCATAGGGAATAAGCTATTACCGTAGGTCTCATGGTAAGACCTAAGCCATGTTACTTTTTCGTTTTTAGGTGCCCAGAGACCAAAAATAATAGTCATTAAAATTTATATATATATATATATGTATGTGTCCCTAGACACGATAACTCTCGTAAAAATGGTCCGATTGAGACCAAATTTGGTAGAGATGTGTAATCCTACGTTTATTCGGATGAGTTCATAAACCAGACATATCGACCTACCGGAAAGGGGTAGTTTTGGGGGGTCTTGTACCGCAAAAATAGGTTTTTTGCCTTTTTCATATGTAAATTTAAAAAATTTTAAATTTTTATTTTGACCATTGGATTTAGCTCAAAAAAAACAAACAATTTAGTATTTTGAAGCTTTGCTCTATCTCCATTGGTTACCGAGATATTACAAAGTCTAAAGACAGTACATTGTATTTTGGGGCTCCAATGTTAATCTTATGGAGAATTGGGATGTGTTAATATTTCTCTTATTAACCAATATTTTTCGATGAAACTTGGAATTCAGCTTCATTTGGTTGAGATTCATCCATTTATGGTAAAAAATCTTGGTTTTTGTGCTTATCATGGCAGCAAACCTGCATACTCTTTTCCCATGTTTAAAATCATATGGAGAATAGGCAAACTTCTTTAGCAATGGACAGATATTGATAAAACTTAGTAAATGGCTTCATATGGTCGAAATAAATTTTTTTATGATAAAAACCTACTTTTAGTGTTCTTCATGGCAGCATACCTGCATACTCTCCATATATTTATCATAAGGAGAATAGACATTTATTTCCCTATTTATGAGCATGTGATTTTATTTGGTTTACAGTTTTATGTGGTCAAAACTAATATTACTAATTTGGAAATTTGCTGAGTACGCAGGTCTGCTGCGACGGGGGTATTTGTTTAATTACTAGGTGTTTTATTGTATTTTGCTAAAAAGTCGTCGGAAGTTGACTAGGTGTCCATTTTCTGTCAAATTTCATGACGTCATTTCCGGTAGGTAAATTAACGTAGTCCGCCGGTGGTGCCAGACTTATAACTCTAAAAACTCTCACCGGAGGGGTTTTCATCATCAGAATACATGTTCTCCATCGATTCATCCTCATTACTCTGATACATTACGCAAATAACACCAAAAATAACAATAAAAAACGGTGTGAAACCCTATCACTTCATGCGCCTCGGGGGAACGGCAAACGATCCGCGAACCGATTACATGGACTGCACCAATAAACGGCGAGCACTTATAACCTCTCCCGGCAGTGGCTAAAGCCCACACTAAACAAATGAACCCAATGTTACACAATCCGAGAGTGCTCCGTAATATTATGCAGGTCGCTGCATGTGCTTATGCCCTCCCCACACCTTAAAAAATGACCGACCGGGAAACTAAATACAGTACACTCTCGTTCATCGGACTCGGCGACATTGGAACTCCGCTTCATCGGAACTGAAATCTGGATATTATTAATTTTTTTTCTTACGAAATAAATAATTTTTCTGTTTTAGCGCCTTCAATTTCCATTTGTTCCATCCGCACAACAGTTAAGTATCACATTTTGCGTCTAACGCCATCAGGCGTTTTCCATAATCTGTACGTATCGATGTGATTTACGAGGCCGTGGAGTATTCGCACAAAAATAGAAAGAGGAAGGGGGCAGGAAGTGAACATCTGTTTCGACCGCTTCCCAAACTGTCATTCAGTCTGTCTCGCGTAGCGACTGCACCTGTATTTCGTGGAAGTCAGTTGACTGCTGGAATATGAGTGGAATATAAATGTGGAATATAAGAATAACGATTTTGGATCTTTATTTCCTGCGTTGTTTTTATTCCTATAGGTTCATTTGTTACCATGTTCAAAGTTTGAGTGCCTTATTTTCATAAAATCTCTAGTGTTGCCTTAAAAACAAGAGTGAATACAATCACGATAGGTCACCGTACGGACGGAAATGATGACTCACGACGGCCTCCGCTTCATCGGAATTTTTTGACATCCGAACCGGCCGTCCGCCACATTAGTTCCGATGAACGAGAGTGTACTGTACGCCGAATTGACCACATGGACTGGCACAACAGGCGGTGAGCGAATCAACCTGCCCCAGCAATGGCTAAGCCCACACTGAACCATAATGTTTCGGGCAGTAGCGCTACGTAAATTAACGTAGGCCGCCGCCCGAGACACTGTGGCACTAGGTTAATTAACGTACCCCCGCACTCAACGTGTTAAAATGCCATTAGATTTTTTATTGTTTATAAAATAATAATTATTGTAAAGTAAATTAAATAAGGTGTTTTTGTTCTTTGGACCAATGTGGTACTATAGTCAGTTATGTAACAGATGTATTAAAATAACTTCTTACAAGCATCAAAAGGTCATGGGCTCAGTGCTTATTTAAAACATCAAGGGCAAAGACATAAATTAAAAACCTTCATAGATAAATATAAAGAAATAGTAGGATATAGCTGAAGAAGAAGACTTGTCAAGCATTGCAGTATTAAGAACACCTGACACATGGCCCAATGTGGGGAATGTAATTTGACATCCTATTTGGTTCAAAAAAACTATCAGATGTTGTATAAAGGAACAGTAGTTGAAGATATAGGAAAAGACAGAACAGGAAGGATAAAAAAGTGGAAGACAAAAGATGCAAAAGCAAAGTATTATATGTAAAGAACAGTGGATATAACTGTAAAGATGCACTATATTAGACTGTAAAACTACAAAAGAAATGTTAGAGAAGTTAACGAAAATCTATCAGAAAGACTCCAATCAGTGAAAAGGGCACCTACTTCAAGATTATTACAATTTCATAAGATGAGAAGACATTCAACATGATGGAAACCTCGTTTACAAGCTAGAAAAATTTGACCAGAAGATAGATAAGTTTAAAGTGATGGTTGTTACTAAGATAATATCAATTTTAGCTGAGGAACACATTGGTTTTAGCAGCGCATGGGATTCAACTACCCAGACAGAAAATTATCTGATATCAGAATTAATCCAGGAAGAAGGAAAAATTCATAGCAGCAGCAGGTGTTGTGCCGAGTTGAAATTCATTAAATAGGCCTATATGCTGAGAGAGGTTATCTACTAACAAAGAAGTGAAAATTATTTTCCATGTAAATAGTCAAAAGTACAATGTAGATTTTAAAACCTGGACAAATTACAGGAAAACGTACAACATGACAAATTACATGTCAAATTACATGACATAACTTACGTATTTTATACATGAATAGTATGATGAAGTTTATTCAAGATGAATACAGCAGTACTAAGACCAGATCGCAGATGTAAGTTACTCACAAAGCCACAGTTGAATTAGAAGTTTCAAATTTTAGAGACATGTTGATGAAGAAGTGTTCTTTTATCAGCGTGTTTCAATTAACACACAGAACTTTGTTACAAGAGGAGGTGGTAATATCTACAGGTGGAGATATATAATCTACATAGTATTAATCATACGGTACTTATTGCTTTTATATTACCAGCTGTTGAACTATAACTTGGAACATGTTATCAAAATGTCATTTAATTTTGATATTGTTTATAAAACCATATAATTCCAGTGGTAAAAATCAAAATTTAAAATTGTTTAAAATTACATATGAAAAACACAAAAAACCCATTTTTGGGATACAAAACCCCCCAAAAGTACCCCTTCCGGTAGGTTGATATATCTTGTTGACGAACTCATCCAAATAAAGGTAGGATAACATCTCTAAAAAATTTGGTCTCAATCGGATCATTTTTACGAGAGTTGTCTGGGGACACATACATATATAGGCTACCATACCTATATAAATTTTAATGACTATTATTTTTGGTCCCTGGGCACCTCAAAACAAAATATTAACATGGTCCCGGGCTTAGTTCTTAACCAATGAGACCTACGGTAATAGAGTTACCTCCCTATGAGAAATTCGTTAAAAAATAACTGAGGGTCAAAAAGTTTACTACAGTAAACTTCCTCTAATCCGGCTTGTCTGGGACTTGACACATGCCAGATTACAGAATATTCCGTATCAAAAAAATGAATATCAGGTAGGCTTAATGTGAATTCACGAAAAATAACACAAAAATGTGTAGAAATTTTATTTTTTAAAACAGTTTTACAACCTATGGTATAAAAACGTTGCAAAAAATAGTGTAATTTAAAAAACAAACCATTCATGATTATGTAACTAAAATGTCACAGATGTCGGATTAATACGACTCCCCCCCCCCCACCACCTATTCCAAAGAGGTGTTGTAAAGTGCAACCTATTTTGAGGTGTTGTAAAGTGTTGTCCTCTCGCGACTTTCGATGAACTTGAATAATCATAATTATTTTCATACCTATCAATAAAAACTTTTCTGAAAGTTGTGGTATATAATCAAGCATACCGTATTAACAAGAATGCCGAATCCTAGGTTGCCGGATCAGGGGAAGTTTACTGTACTGTAGTTTAGATTACACCTAAAACTAAATTACATTTCAGGAACATAACGTAAATAATTATAGTACAAAATAAAAACTTCAATGGATTTTGCCTTCTCACAACAAATCCGTTTTGTTTATCAACTGATTGGTTCACAGAAAAACCTAAAACACTAGGTTTAGACTGTGTTAGTTTAATAGGCCTAATTAATAAATTTGATAGAAAGTTTGATTATGTCCATATCTTAGTTTGTCTTGCATAAGATTATTGCTACCGTAGTCTATGAGGTGAAAGGTAGGTCAGCAGGATTAGGCTTTGATACATGACTTAAAAAAACCTCAAGTCACACCCTAGTTGACAATCCGTAATAAATGACTCCTTAACTTACTAATGAGAAATATGATACATTTTGCGTATTTCACATAGTTACAAGCTATTATATATTGCCTACGAATTCCTGGGAATTTTCATATTAGTGGTCAGGCATATTTAGCTGAAAATCTTAAAAATCTGTAGCAGTGATAAAATTAGACTTGGCGTAAATTTATGAAAGGCAATCTTTAAACCTTTTATTAAACTCTGCGAAATATCACACTGGAAATATGTAAGCTTACCTTGGGCTTGGAACTAAATTTATCAGGATGTAAAAGTGATTGTAGCTTGTGGAATTTGTTTTTCAATTCAGATTGATTTAAATTATATGAGAGTTGAAATACCCATGACATTGAAGAGATTGGTTTGTTTATCAACTGGTTGCAAAGAACTACAGGAATGACAAAACAAAGTGTCATTTTTCAAAATTTGGTTACAACTCCAGCAAGTTTTGCTGCTAGGCCTATCTGGGGTAACTTGTAAATGTCTTCTTATAGGAGGATTACAACTGAATCTATGTGTACATCTTCCTAAATTATGCGTGAACTTCACATTGCTGCTATCTATACATTTCGTAAAGCAGTTTTCTTTTATGACCTGTTTCAATATATTATTTGTGGAGAGTGATAAATTACTGGCAAATAGAAAAATGAGGTTTTTTTTTGTGATTTTTTTAAAATTAACACAATTGTTTAACCTAAACATAATAATACATATACGAATATAATAAATGTACTAAATTAGCTAATAATTTGGAACACTAAAGACTACAAGGACAATTAATTATAATAGTGATAAAATTATTATCTTCTTAGCCCTAAACACTGGTTTGAGGTTAGGTCTAGGTGCAAAACAACATTATTTTGACATTGACACTACAAGCAACGAGAAACAGCTGTATTAGTCCTGTTTAACAACCAGTACGCAGAATTAGGAGCCTATTGCCATCGACTATGTGTGTACATAAGTACATAGTCAATGCTATTGCGATAAACTAGGAATACCCTCCGATGTCCGTCCCGTACGAGAATTTTTACTCACTTTTTAAGTTATTAGGTGACGCTTTTTTATGATTTTTTTTTAGCAAGTGGTGAGAAAAATGCATTACGCACACAGGTGGCAAGCCTGTAGTGTGGGGCTCCCTAAAAAACGGGTTTACCCACTAAAAAACCTCCTCTACTCTTTAGGATTCTAACCTGGAATTGTTTATCACATTACGTCAGGCTAGGCCTAAATTTGGCTTACGCCCGTGTTGCTCACTCCTTATCCAGCCACTCGATCAAGGGATCTGGGCCACTTGGCAAGTTTCTTTTCTAGGAGGATGCCCCGGACGAACTGTGATAAACAATCCCAGTTGCCCTCATCCTCCAAGATCTTTTGGCAGACCGAGTCCACTGAAAATACACCAAAAATTTGTGTGGCCTCCAGGCGGGACCCTTCCCAACGGGGGCAGCGGAAGAATGTGTGTTCCGCATCGTCGGGAACGCCCGGGCAATAAATGCAGTCCGGTGAACCGGTCTTGCCCATCCGGTTCAGGTACGACCAAAAATAGCCATGAATTGTCAAGAATTGGCAACGTTCCACCCATGGTTCTACCTGCTTGATAAGTCGCGCAGTCCATCGTCCTCGGGTGTCGTGCTCCCAGCTGTGTTTCCACTGCTGGAAGGTTCGAGAGCGCTCTTCTGTTCTTGACGTGTCCTTGCCAATCTCGCCTTGTCTCTGATAAATTGCCTTCATCCTCTCTCCTGCCAAGAGCTTGACAGGGATAACTCCGGCGACCACCAGGACGGCACACTCGGACACTGTCCGGTAGGCGGAATACACCCCGAGCGCCGCTCGACGTTGAACTCGGGCGAGTCGCAACCTGTACTACTCTTTATCGAGAGCGTCTGCCCACACTCTGCTCCATAAAGAAGCACGAACTGAACCGCGGACATCAACAGACGTCTTCTGCTGGATCGTGGAACCCCGACATTGGCCATCAGCCTACTAAGGTAAGTGACTACCTTAGCGGTCTTGTCCGCCGTACGGAAGATCTGATAACTCCAGCTTAACTTGGTGTCCATCATAATCCCGAAGTACTTAGCAGCACGAGTTGATTGAACCACCTCCCTTCCCACTCGGATCAGAACGACGGTGTCTATCCTCTTCTTCGTAAGGATCACAATCTCCGTCTTACGGAGAGCAAGCGAGAGACCATGATCGGACATCCATGTGTTGACCACACGCATGACTCGGTTCAACTTTAGTTGGGCCAGCTCATTGTTGCGTGCGACAATGAGAGCTGCGACATCATCGGCGTACCCAACCAAAGTGGTTTCCTCAGGCATCTCCGACCGCAGGAGGCTGTCATAGGCAACGTTCCAGAGATCCTGGCCGAGTATTGAATCTTGCGCGGCACCAGAAGTGACTCCCATCGTCCACGTTCATCCCTTGTGTCGTAAATCAGGCTTCGAGAGCGGAGATAATCCTCGATGAGTCGAAACAGATATGCAGGAACGCGAAAGGTGTTGCGAAGCGCATCCAACATATCGACCCACCTCGCCGAGTTTAAGGCATTCTTGACATAAGCGTAACAAGAAGCACTACTCAGCGAGAGAAATGGTTGTGGCTCTCGGCTCTCTTCACAGCTCTCCATACACTTCGATGATAGCGTCAATCGTTGACCGTCCCTTTCTGAAGCCATACTGACGGGGGCATGAGTCCCCGGCAGCTTCCTCGGCAGAGGTCAGGCAGGAACGGATCAGCTTCTCGAACAGCTCCCAGCCGTGTCCAACGTGTAGAAAGGCCTGTGGGACGACGACAGCTCGGGATCACCTTTGCCCTTGCTGATCAGTACAAGTCTGGTGGTTTTCCAGGGAGCCGGAAACACCCCTTCTACCAAACAGGCGTTGTACATATTCTCAACAAGTCAGCATTAATTGAAAATACTTTCTTTAAAGCCTCGCTGGGAATCCGTCCGGGTCAGGAGCCTTGTTGCTCTTTAGGGAGAGAACGGAGGTTTCCATCTCCTCGAATGTGAAGAGTGGAACGTCATCTAACCGTCCGAAGTCAACCGGCGTACATCCTATGCCTAGCCTACAAATAAATACATACAAACTATGATTTTAGCTAAGACCTCAAAATAAGCAAGTAACTTAATAATAATTATGCTTATAAATTAAAGAAAAATAGATTGTAGAGCGAAAAAACAATGCAATTTAAAATCCATGATTGCAAATTAATAAAAATCAAGTAATGTAAGTATTGTAGAATTACGCTTACTTAACACTTAATGCATATTTTGTTACCTGAGACATAGGCTACAATGGCACAACACATTCTAATTAGTTGTTCAATTTAAATCTTTCTCCCAAATAGGTATTAGTTGTATCCTATAAATTAGTTAATCGCATAATTCCGTACGACAGCAATTAATTCATTCCACATCAACATGCCTATCTTTTGGTATAATTTATAACTTCAACAAGTATACATCAGTGTTGATCTATTTAATTTAACAAATAGGTCTGTCAAAATATCAATTAAATTTTATTTAAAAACGTAACATAACGGCGAGCAGATATAAACAAATCTGAAAAGGGTTATGTTGTTTTCAGCATACAGCGAAGTAGACCTGATGAGAGTATATCCCAGCCCTCTGATTGGTCGAGAGCTGGTCACGTGACCGATGACGTCATCAGGCCACGCCCCTTTTCCAAGATGGCGGCTGTTTTGGCGGGAAATTCCCTAACCTAACTTTTGACCACGTGTTCTAACCTCACTTTTACCGCGTGTTAGGTCATTCTAACCTAACAAGCCTTATAGTCCACCATTAATTAAATTTTTATGAATAAAATTTATACATGGTGAGGTCAGGATTCGAACCCGGCCCGCTGGCGCGTTATTTAACAAATTAATGAAAAGAATGAAATAGCGCTATCAGTATTCGTTAACCTCTGTAACCTTTGATAGCGGCAATCACTAAACAACGGGAAAACTGTCTGCCCTTTATAACCTCAGATAAAGATAACTATAGATAAATGTGCAAAGCGTTTGTCGGTTTATCCAGTTGAACTTTCCTGGTATACTGTACGTTCCGCAACCAACTTGCGCCTACAGTCCGTTCATGTTTCTATTGGACACTTTCGGTTTTTGTATCTCCCCCATTTATACTTCTACAGGGTTGTAACTTGGTATAAGGGTACACATACAACATATAATTTTTATAAACTACCCTCTGGGGGTGAACTACCCCTGGAACAACCCCTAACTTAAAAAGTGCAAAATATCATCATAATCGTTTGAGACCCTTAATTCTAGCGTTATTAACATTGAATCGCATGAAAATACCCTGTTTTTCGATCGGGGCTCCTTTCAACCCTTAACTGTTTTACACCTTTTGCTCAGGTGTTTGAAGGCTGAGGTGAACCAGATTCGGGTTGTAGGTAGAGGAATGTGTACTCTACGTAATTTTTCAACCAAGTTTAACCATCATCCCTTATTTTTTCTTAAATCAACCCCTATAGGTTTTCTCCCATAACACACTTACCGTTAGAGCAAAAATTCTGAAAAATGGTATGTAGTTAGGCACTAGTGTCTATTATACAATCTAATTCAGACCTCCAAGGTCAAATGTTACATAATAACGCCATCTTGACTCACGTGGTCAAACACACGCTAAAAGTTAAAAAATATCCCGCCATCTTGAATGGCAGCTGTTTTGGCGGGAAATTTTCAAACTTTTGACCACGTGTTCTAACTTCACTTTTATCATGTGTTTGACCACATGTGTCAAGATGGCGGCTGTTTTGGCGGGAAATCTCCAAACTGTTGACCATGTGTTCTAACCTCACTTTTACCACGTGTTTGGCCACGTAGGTCAAGAACGCCCCTTTTCCAAGATGGCAGCTGTTTTGGCGGGAAATTTCCAAACTTTTGACCACGTGTTCTAACCTCACTTTTATCATGTGTTTGACCACATGTGTCAAGATGGCGGCTGTTTTGGCGGGAAATCTCCAAACTGTTGACCATGTGTTCTAACCTCACTTTTACCACGTGTTTGACCACGTAGGTAAAGAACGCCCCTTTTCCAAGATGGTGGCTGTTTTGGCGGGAAATTTCCAAACTTTTGACCACGTGTTCTAACCTCACTTTTATCATGTGTTTGACCACATGTGTCAAGATGGCGGCTGTTTTGGCGGGAAAACTCCAAACTGTTGACCATGTGTTCTAACCTCACGTTTTACCACGTGTTTGACCACGTAGGTCAAGAACGCCCCTTTTCCAAGATGGCAGCTGTTTTGGCGGGAAATTTCCAAACTTGTGACCACATGTTCTAACCTCAATTTTATCACGTGTTTGACCACATGTGTCAAGATGGCGGCTGTTTTGGCGGGAAACCTCAAACTTTTGTCCATTGATTCTAACCTCACTTATACCACGTGTTTGACTACGTGAGTCTAGATGGCGGCTGTTTTGGCAGGAAATTTCCAAGCATTTGACCACGTGTTCTAACCTCACTTTTATCATGTGTTTGACCACGTGTGTCAAGATGGTGGCTGTTTTGGCGGGAAATATCCAAACTTTTGACCACGTGTTCTAACCTTACTTTCACCACGTGTTTGACCATGTGAGTCAAGTTGGCGGGAAATTTCCAAACTTTTGACCACATGTTCTAACCTCACTTTTACCATGTGTTTGACTACGTGAGTCAAGATGGCGGGAAATTTCCAAATTTTTTACCATGTGTTCTAACCTCACTTTTACCACGTGTTTTAACACGTGAGTCAAGATGGCGTCTGGAGGGAAATTTTCAAACTTTTGACCTTGTGTTCTAACTTCACTTTTACCACGTGTCTGACCACGTGAGTCAAGATGGCATCTGGCGGTAAATTATCTAACCTCACTTTTAACCATGTGTTCTAACCTCACTTTTACCACGTGTTTGACTACTTGAGTCAAGATAACGTTTGCAAATTTTCACTGTGCCGAGTTTGAACCCTGGGCAATAGCCCCACAATGGTGTGACATTTGTTATGTTTTTCATCATGGAACCTTACCATGTAGTTTGATGATTTTTCAGAGTGTAGCTGTATGCAGAGCGTACTTCCTGTACTTTCCTGTAGCTGTGTTTGACGATCTTCCTGCAGAGTGTATATATGGTGCCAGACTGTTTCCCCACCCTGCACACAGCAAAACGGGAGCATAACATGCACTGAGTGTAACATGAAATACAAATACCCCCCGTCGCAGCAGACCTGCGTACTCAGTGAATTACCAAATTAGTAATATTAATTTTGGCCAGATAAACCAGTAAACCAAATATCATCACATGCCCATAAATAGGGAAATAAATGTCTATTCTCCTTATGATAAAAAATAGGGAAAGAGTATGCAGGTATGCTGCCATGGGGAACACTAAAAGGAGGTTTATAGCTTAAAAATATAAATATATTTCTACCATATGAAGCCTTATACTTCGTTTCTTCAATATCTGTCCATTGCTAAATGAGTTTGCCTATTCCCCATATGATTAACATGGGAAAAGAGTAAGCAGGTTTGCTGCCATGATAAGCATAAAAACTAGGATTTCTTTATCATAAATGGATTTATCTCAACTAAATAAAGGTGAATACAAAGTTTCATCCAAAAATATTGGTTAACAAGTGAAATATTAACACATCCTTATTCTACATAATATTAACATTGGAGCCCCAAAATACAATGTACTGTCTTTAGACTTTTGAATATCTCGGTAACCAATGGAGATAGAGCAAAGCTTCAAAATACTAAATTGTGTGTTTTTTTGAGCTAAATACAATGGTCAAAATATAAATTTAAAATCTTTAAAAATTACATATGAAAAATGCAAAAAACCCATTTTTGGGGTACAAAACCCCCAAAACTACTTCTTCCGGTAGGTCGATATGTCTGGTTTTCGAACTCATCCGAATAAATGTAGGATTACACATCTCTACCAAATTTGGTGTCGATCGGACCATTTTTACGAGATTTATCGTGTCTAGGGACACATATATATATATATATATATATATATATATATATATACATATATACATATATATATATATATATATATATATATATATATTTTAATGACTATTATTTTTGGTCTCTGGGCTCCTCAAAACGAAAAAGTAACATGGTCCCGGGCTTAGGTCTTACCATGAGACCTACGGTAATAGCTTATTCCCTATGGGAAATTCGCTAAAATGAAATTTGTTTGTTAGCACACAAAAGCAAAATATGTAAATTAATCAGAAAATGCATGGACTGTAGAAATTTGTCAACTTGCTAAACAGAAAGTCTGATCACGTCTGTGGGGAAGTTTTTTGTGTCATTTGCAGGGAATTCCTGCCTCCTGACCACCAGTGTTTTATGAAGGTTGACAAGACTCCCCCCAAAACCAAGGATGCCTTGTACATATTTTTCGATTTAGAAACGTGTCAAGACGAACCGGATGGCCAACGATTGGCCAACGATTCCGAGTCCAAACTTCACATTGCTAATCTATGCATCTCCCAACAATATTGTTGGAAGTGCATAGAAGGGCAACATTGTGACACCTCTACTGACCGCACCAAGATTTTCAGGAAAGACCCCGTCACTGCATTTGTGGACTATGTAATGGGAGCGTGCAAAAACTTTAAAACCGTTTGCGTAATCGTCCACAACGGTCAAGGTTTTAATTTCAAATTTATTTGGAAACACATAATTGAAAACACTAAATTCACTCCTGAATTAATCATACGCGGAACAAAAGCGATCTTGATGGAATTAGACACGTACGCTTTAATAGCAGTGAACAAGACTAATGGTAAACACCTAACAACACATTTGTTACGCTCTAGTAGAAAAGAATTCTAACCATGAAACACTGTGCTCCGGTATGCAAAATAACTTAGCTTCCACTACCCTTCCCCAGTATTTGGTCATTTGTTAAACTGTGTCACTTCGAACCATCATGTAGAATAGAAACACATTACTCCACTCTGGTAAAGAGCAATCTGATAAACTACACATGTACTGCAGTCCGATGGGATTGTTTCGTAAGTTAAATGTACCATATGATGTTTTAAAATTGCAGTGAAGAAGACTGATGGCAAACAACACATTTGTTACACCCTAGTATAAAACCTCTAACAACGACCCACTGTGCTCTGGTATGCAAAAATAACTTAACTTCCACTATCCTTGCCCCAGTAGTCTGTCATGTGTTAAACTGTGGCACTTTGGCCTATTATGTATACTAGAACCATTGACTTTGTACACTACGTGAGTAGACTTCTCATAGCATAGGCGTGTGTGAAGCATATTGACGGTTGTGCGATCTCGTGCGGCGTCCATCGAAGTACACGTAACATATGATAGATAAATCAGTATTACCACTCTTCTAAACCAAGGATGAAACATTTTATAACTGAAAGTTATGTTTATGTTTTGGTAAAATGTTTTGGCAGCACTGTAAATTCAGCTGAATAATAACAACATCGATGGCAGAAACTCTGGTGCGGCATCCACCAAACTTCCAAATTTTTGCCTCAAACCAAATGCATTGGATGAGAGGTCTATTCACGTTAGTGTACATAGTCAATGCTAGAACCACATTACTCAACTCTGGTAAAGACCAATCTGATAAACTACAAATGTGCTGCAGTCCAATGGAAAAATTATTGTATCGTAAGTAAAATATACCATATGGTGTATTAAAATTGAAGTGAAGACTAATGACAAATAACACATTTGTTACGCTCTAGTAGAAAACATCTAATCATGACCCACTGTGCTCTGGTAGGTAAAAATTACTTAACTTCCACTACCCTTGCCCCAGTAGCTGTTCATGTGTTAAGCTTTGGTAAAGAACTATCATGCACTTAGATCTGCACTTTGAACTATCATGTATAATAGAAACACATTACGCCACTCTGGTAAAAAGCATTTTGGCTAACTACACAGGTGCTGCAGTCCGATGGAAAACATGATTGTTTCGTAAGTTGAATGTACCATATCGGGTATGGAAAATACAATGGTAGGGTATGAATACCACACATATAAACCATATGCATCGTGCACGTTTAAAAATAACGATGAAAGCAGGATATCCATTAGTCAACAAGATATTATTACTGTGTCTTTTAAGAGTAAACTATATATTGCGAGTAAAATTTACAGGTTTAGTTTTTTGTATTGGCTTTTCTGTTCCCTATTGAAATTTTACTCGCAATATATAGTTTACTCTTAAAAGACACAGTAATAATATCTTGTTGACTAATGGATATCCTGCTTTCATCGTTATTTTTAAACGTGCACGATGCATATGGTTTATATGTGTGGTATTCATACCCTACCATTGTATTTTCCATACCGATATGGTACATTCAACTTACGAAACAATCATGTTTTCCATCGGACTGCAGCACCTGTGTAGTTAGCCAAAATGCTTTTTACCAGAGTGGCGTAATGTGTTTCTATTATACATGATAGTTCAAAGTGCAGATCTAAGTGCATGATAGTTCTTTACCAAAGCTTTAACACATGAACAGCTACTGGGGCAAGGGTAGTGGAAGTTAAGTAATTTTTACCTACCAGAGCACAGTGGGTCATGATTAGATGTTTTCTACTAGAGCGTAACAAATGTGTTATTTGTCATTAGTCTTCACTTCAATTTTAAGGGGAGTCGGATGGTTGTATCTTACGCATGCTATTTTATAAAACTTTAGGTACATTTTTCTCAGGAACTAAAAAAGATATTTTAATAAATTTGGTTTTATTTTGTAGCTGTGATTGAGCACTTTAAATTCAATGACTTATTAGAAATTAACACTTTTACTTATTAAATAAATAACAATATATAAAAACGTTAAAATTTTGCAAAAAAATTTTTATTTTTTATGAAAAAAAAAATTTTGTTTTAGGAATTATTTAGAAGTAATCATTCAATTTAAAGCTCAACACTATAGCTACAAAACACAACTAAAATTAAGCTGATATCTCTTATGGCTCCTGAGAAAAATGTACCTAAACATAAAAAAACACAACTTTTGGTAAACGATCGAAAACTAAAAGCGCAACACAAACATAACCTGTTTTCAACTTTCAACAACAGTAATAACAATAACAGTAAAATTAAAACTTCACAGTTGTCTGTATTGCCAGTACTGACAACAACACAAAGAGTAAGTTTCAAAAAATATGAAACTATTGCACTATATAACATATTGATAATAATACTATCGATAAAATGTTGCCCAGCAACAGCACGAAAAACTTTATGAACGCTACCATATGATCCCATATATTTTTAAAACTACTCAACAGAATTCTATAATTTATATGTCAAATTGTTCAGGAAAGTATAAAAAATAAAAATATGCATAAAACAGAAAAATGATTTTTTTGACCCCATCAACCATCCGACTACCCTACACCATATGGTATATTTTACTTACGATACAATAATTTTTCCATTGGACTGCAGCACATTTGTAGTTTATCAGATTGGTCTTTACCAGAGTTGAGTAATGTGGTTCTAGTATACATGATAGGTCAAAGTGCCACAGTTTCACACATGACAGACTACTGGGGCAAGGATAGTGGAAGTTAAGTTATTTTTGCATACCAGAGCACAGTGGGTCGTTGTTAGAGGTTTTATACTAGGGTGTAACAAATGTGTTGTTTGCCATCAGTCTTCTTCACTGCAATTTTAAAACATCATATCCTATACTATAATACGAGGAATGTCTGAAGGGATGTGTGTTCCACGATCTCGAAATCTAGCTGTCAGATTTTGCTTAAACTTTGCAATTAAAAGTGTATTGGCCCAAAAATAAGTTTAGAAAAGGCCTCCATCCCAGGAAAAATCGAATTTTGTCTGAATTTAAGTTTAAAAATCGTAATTTTTAACATTGGTCTTATGGGTTGCTATTTTGGTAACGAAATAACAACGAAAGGTATACAATAATAAAGGCACATTAATATTAAGCAGACTTTTTGAAACAGCTGTTAACTGTGAAGAGGTATAGTTGGTTGTTGGGGAAAATTTAATAGCTCTAATGACACTATATCCAAACTGAATTAAAACCAACGAGCAAGGCTCGGTTAACCTGGTACTGGTACATTTAACTTACGAAACAATCCCATCGGACTGCAGTACATGTGTAGTTTATCAGATTGCTCTTTACCAGAGTGGAGTAATGTGTTTCTATTCTACATGATGGTTCGAAGTGACACAGTTTAACAAATGACCAAATACTGGGGAAGGGTAGTGGAAGCTAAGTTATTTTGCATACCGGAGCACAGTGTTTCATGGTTAGAATTCTTTTCTACTAGAGCGTAACAAATGTGTTGTTAGGTGTTTACCATTAGTCTTGTTCACTGCTATTAAAGCGTACGTCGTCTAATTCCATCAAGATCGCTTTTGTTCCGCGTATGATTAATTCAGGAGTGAATTTAGTGTTTTCAATTATGTGTTTCCAAATAAACTTGAAATTAAAACCTTGACCGTTGTGGACGATTACGCAAACGGTTTTAAAGTTTTTGTACGCTTCCATTACATAGTCCACAAATGCAGTGACGGGGTCTTTCCTGAAAATCTTGGTGCGGTCAGTAGAGGTGTCACAATGTTGCCCTTCTATGCCCTTCCAACAATATTGTTGGGAGATGCATAGATTAGCAATGTGAAGTTTGGACTCGGAATCGTTGGCCAATCGTTGGCCATCCGGTTCGTCTTGACACGTTTCTAAATCGAAAAATATGTACAAGGCATCCTTGGTTTTGGGGGGAGTCTTGTCAACCTTCATAAAACACTGGTGGTCAGGAGGCAGGAATTCCCTGCAAATGACACAAAAAACTTCCCCACAGACGTGATCAGACTTTCTGTTTAGCAAGTTGACAAATTTCTACAGTCCATGCATTTTCTGATTAATTTACATATTTTGCTTTTGTGTGCTAACAAACAAATTTCATTTTTGTATTTCATGTTACACTCAGTGCATGTTATGCTCCCGTTTTGCTCTGTGCAGGGTGGGGAAACAGTCTGGCAGGCTTGGCAAATGCTGGTACACCTATGGCCCCCTTTATTACTGTATGGGACATGGCAGGCTTCGCAAAAGTGTGAGCAGGCAAAGGCGTCAGTAAGGGATGTGATAACATTGAAGTAACCGTTGTGGAAAAGTAGATTGATTTTGAACTGGGCGTCAGGGTTATTTCCTTTAAAGTACACATCTCGACCTTTCCTGTCATAATTATAGGCGGTTATCTTATACTTCTTAAGGTGATCTTGAAATTTTACCAATTCTTGGATACCCACCCTCTTTTCAGGCATTTCCACCCTGGCCTTTTGCATAAGTTTTGTCGCCTTGTTAAGCTGTCTGTTCCGTCTATCTTGAAAAATGGCTTTATAGTCAGGACTTCCTTTAGCCTTAGCCTTAGCCACAACGATTGCTCTAGACAGGCAGGGTTAGTCTTTATTATTTATTACAATGATGTCCTGCCGTTTGTGACATTCTTCATTGAATGTGCTGAACATACTCGAGTGGATCCTGCCAGAGCCTACTGGGAGATTGACGCGAGTACATTTGACCTGGAAGGTGTTTGCCGAGTTGATGGAGTCAGCGTTACTCTGAACGATACCACCGAAAATTTCCAACAACACATCACCATCGACCTCGGAGACCGGTCCGAAAGCTAGATACCCTGGCTCCTTATTTTTTAAATTAAGGCTGCGTAAGGTGAACCCGAGCCGATCCCCTTCCGAAGCGTCAGCTTTCATATTTTCCACGAGGCTGGAAAACCCTCCTCTGAGCCTATCGATCTCGGACCCTCTCCTCTGATGGAGTGTTAAACTTAAAAGTGGTCTTATGACCATACACTCTGAATCGTCTGACATACGTTTCACTGGTGTTGACAACGTTTACATGGTTCACAAATACTAATCACAACTGTGTGGCCTATTGCGTTGCTTGGTCCCGAAATGGAAAACGCGGCAATCAACCCACGTAGAGCTGTCATAGGGGCTACCATATTGGTGTATGCCGCTAAATAATTACAACCAGTACCTCCATATATCATATACACATTACTAATAATATACTTGGTTTTGGTTGATCAACTTTCTGGTAGTGTTGCACTCTGGTGGGGAAAAATCAAACTAACGAGCCTCAGCTCTGTCAACAAGTGTAGAAACATAAAACTCCCATGACTACAAAATGTAAATAGTAAAATTAACAATTTTTGATTTAGCGAAAACAGTACACTCTGGTGGAAGATCGTCAAACAACATACTGTATGCTCTGCATACAGCTACACTCTGAAAAATCATTAAACTATATGGTAAGGTTCAATGATGGAAAACATAACAAATGTCACACCATAGTGGGGCTATTGCCCAGGGTTCAAATCCAGCACAGTGAAAATTTTGCAAACGCTATCTTGACTCAAGTAGTCAAACACATGGTAAAAGTTGAAACCGGACTCAACGCCTTCGACAGGGCAAAGCCCTTGGAAGCGAGTCAAAGGCAGAGGCCGGCTCAAAGGAAGAGCGGAAAGGACCCAAGAAACACCCAAGAGGTGGCCAACAGAATCCATTTTATTTTCATCTGTAAAATTTATTAAACATGGTTTCACAGACATTCACAACAAATACCTTAACTTGATAAATAACCATCTGATATTGTTAAAAATATTTCAAATATTTTGGTTTGGAGTGTTGGCAAACATAATTAAAGATTTGGTTCAACTTAAAATTTAGTAAATGCTGTTTCTCTTTTTTTTTAAATTTAAATTTAAGGTGGCCACCAATAACCATACTGAACAATAAATAAATAAATAACAACACACATTGACATAACATAAAAGGTACAATAAATAACAATTTAACGATTTACGGAAATGATCGCCTGATAAATAACCTTCCGCAACAGCGGTTAATGAAAAAACTTAGTTAGGCCTGCCAGCCTAGCCTACAGATAGGGCACAGCCCTCAAGAAAATCTCTTGAAAAAATTATTACTATTGAAAATTGAAAAGTTGAAGTTGAAAAGTTGAAGTTAAATTAGTGAAAAGATTTTTAAAATTGGCCAAAAAAAAATAAGTTAAGATGAATTTGTCTCGGCAGTGATTTAAAATGGAAGAACCAATTCCACCCGGTATCCTCCTGCTGAAAAGGGCGGGCTCCTAATTGGATAGAAACCTTACAGACTAAACAAGATCAATTTAACATAATATGAATTTGTACTATTGCAAGAATAAAGTCCTAGCCTGACATGGGCCCAAAACTTCACACCGTTGTTGGTTTGGCAAGATGGTAAGTCCAGGTGGAATCACTGCACTGAGATGGTGGATGGCACGCAGTAGTAATGGTTAACACTGACCTCAGCCGTAGAGGGAGCCCAGAGGTTAGGCCTACCGGGGTAGTCTGGGCGGTGGAGCCAGAAGGTGTAGGTGACCCCAAGGTGAAATAGGCTTACGGTGGTCATAGCCTGGGCGGCAGTGTCATCCGGCGTGGGTGATCATGGGCACCTGCAGGTGTAGGCCTAGGACAGCAGGCAGTTTGGCTCCATGCCGAGTGGCGCAGCAGTCATCGGGTCATGTGTTTAGTGGGCAGCGTGACCGTCATCCATGGGCCCTGTCACAATTCCACTCACAATAACAAACGGTTCCTAAACCCTATGTTGTTACAATGTGTTACTTGTTTCTGTATTTTTTACATTTTTATTCCTAACTCAATTGCATTGAACTTGTTTAGCCAAAAATTGAGGAAAATTGGAAAAAAAGGCAGATCAGTTCCGTAAAGTAATAGCCTAATGAGTAGCCTAATTATTTATTTTCTCCTTGCATGAGTTTGGTTTGTTACTATTTCATGAAGCTACTTGCACATTGTTTGCCGGTTCATACATGAAAAGCCTATCTATGTCTGTGAAAGGAGTAAAGTAACTTGTATAAGCATAATACATTAAATTTTTACACTTAAAGCTCATACAAAATGTAAACTACAAAATCTAAAGGAAACTTACAGTTCAGCCTAGGCTAGGCCTAGTCCAAGCAAAATGTGACAAGGTGGCTGGATTCTGTCAACCAGCTCTGAGTAATGGGTTTTCCAAAAACACAAAATTTGACTGACAATAAACACAATATTCTTGCACTTGGTGAACAATTCTCACCTTAAATCTGAATTGAAATTGTCCTAACCTCAACTTGGATGTTCCAGCAGAAACTCACACTGCAATTTTGGCAGAGTGGGAAAGAAGAAAATTTCTCTTCTTTTTTTTGAAAAATGACAACAAATAATCATTCTGTGAACAATGGATATACATCAATGTGAAATAGAAAAGATGAATCTTACTTACCCGTGAATTGTGTCTTCTTAGAAGTACGCCATCTCGTAAAGAGACGGCAATAAGAACCTTTAGTGGCACCGACCAAGACAAAGTGGGAAGAGCAAAACTTTTTCATGAAAACTTTCAACTACGCCGGAAGCCACAGAACACGAGGAAGGTTTCGAGAACCTTCCAAAACATCTGGACCAAAAAAAAAACTGGCACTTCCGCCAGGCTTGAAAGAAACAGAATTGGAAAGCAACACGGCCTCGGCAAGACCGACGGCCAGTGCACTGTGACGTGAGGCAAATACAGTAAGAAAATCCAATGAATTTTCGTCTTCAAAATTTGCCACGGCACAAAGTGAGGTTAAGCCATCTTCTTGATTTACGAGGTCAAACACGTGGTAAAGGTAGGTTAGAACACATGGTCAAAAGTTTGGAAACTTCCCGCCAGATGTCATCTTGACTCACGTGGTCAAACAAGTTGTAAAAGTGAGGTTAGAACACGTGGTCAAAAGTTAGAAAATTTCCCGCTAAATGCCATTTTGAATCACCTGGAAAAAGTGAGGTTAAGACATCATCTTGATTCACGTGGTCAATCACGTGGTAAAAGTGAGGTTAGAACATGTGAACAAAAATTAGGAAATTTCCCATCATCTTGACTCACGTGGTCAAACATGTGGTAAAAGAGAGGTTAGAGTTCTTTAGCAATGCAGATATTTTGTAAGTTGGCAACAGTACCAATACGCTATAGTATATACTTTGTAGTATATAACATACCTTATAGACTATGTTTACAGTAAATAACATAAGTTGGTAACACTGCATAGAATTTACATGGAAATTGCCGCGTAATTGGGGAAATTCAATCAACACATGCTTACGTACACGTGATACACTCTGGTGACAAAGCAACAGGTAGGGCCGTATGCTTACGCGCAGTACACTCTAGTGGGATAACAGTAAACTAGCCAACTCTCTAAATTACCAATCACAGCTGTGTAGCCTATTGTGTTGCTTGGTCCCGAAATGGAAAACGCGGCAATCAACCCACGTAGAGCTGTCATAGGGGCTACCATATTGGTGTATGCCACTAAATAATCATAAACAGTACCACCATATATTATATACACATTACTAATAATGTACTTGGTTGCAGTTGGCCAACTTTCTAGTAGTGTTGCACTCTGGTGGGGAAAATTAAACTAACGTACCTCAGCTCTGCCAACAAGTTTAGAAACATCAAATTTCCATGACTACAAAATATAGATAGTAAAATTAAAATTTTTGATGTAGCGAAAACAATACACTCTGGAGGAAGATCGTCAACAAACATACTGTACGCTCTGCATACAGCTACACTGTGAAAAATCATCAAACTACATGGTAAGGTTCCATGATGAAAAACATAAAAAATGTCACACTATAGTGGGGCTATTGCCCAGGGTTCAAACTCGGCACAGTGAAAATTTTGCAAACGCTATCTTGACTCAAGTAGTCAAACACGTGGTAAAAGTGAGGTTAGAACACATGGTCAAAAGTGAGGTTAGAAAATTTCCCGCCAGACGCCATCTTGTCTCACATGGTCAAACACATGTTAAAAGTGCGGTTAGAACACAAGGTCAAAAGTTTGGAAATTTCCCTCCAGACGCCATATTGACTCACGTGGTCAAACACATAGTAAAACCAGGTTAGATCACATGGTCAAAAGTTTGGAAATTTCCCGCCATCTTGACTCACGTAGTCAAACATGTGGTCAAAAGTTAGGTTAAAACAAATGGTCAAAAGTTATAAGATTTTTCCGCCAAACGCCATCTTGACTCACGTGGTCAAACACGTGGTAAAAGTGATGTTAGAACACGTGGTCAAACACGTGGTAAAGGTTGGTTAGAACACATGGTCAAAAGTTTGAAAATTTCCCGCCAAAACAGCAGCCATCTTCACTCACGTGGTCAAACACGTGTCAAAAGTGAGGTTAGATCACGTGGTCAAAAGTTTGGAATTTCCCCGCCAAAACAGCCACCATCTTGACTCACGTGGTCAAAAACGGGTCAAAAGTGAGGTTAGAACACGTGGTCGAAAGTTTGGAATTTCCCGCCAAAACAGCCGCCATCTTGACTCACGTGGTCAAAGTGAGGTTTTAAGTTGGCAACAGTACCAATACGCTATAGTATATACATTGTAGTATATAACATACCTTATAGACTATGTTTTTAGTAAATAACATAAGTTGGTAACACTGCAGAGAATTGCAGGTAATTGGGGGAATTCATTCAACACATGCTTACGTACACGTGATACAATCTGGTGACAAAACAACAGGTAAGGCCGTATTCGTACGCGCAGTACACTCAATTACACAAAATTACCAATCACAGCTGTGTAGTCTATTGCGTTGCTTGGTCCCAAAATGGAAAACGCGGCAATCAACCCACGTAGAGCTGTCATAGGGGCTACCATATTGGTGTATGCCGCTAAATAATCATAAACAGTACCTTCATATATCATATACACATTACTAATAATATACTTGGTTTCAGTTGGCCAACTTTCTAGAAGTGTTGCACTCTGGTGGGGAAAATCAAACTAACGTACCTCAGATCTGCCAACAAGTGTAGAAACATCAAACTTCCATGACTACAAAATATAAATAGTAAAATTAAAATTTTTCGATGTAGCAAAAACAGTACACTCTGCAGGAAGATCGTCAAACACAGCCTCAGGAAAGTACAGAAAGTACGCTCTGCATACAGCTACACTCTGAAAAATCATCAAACTACATGGTAAGGTTCCATGATGAAAAACATAACAAATGTCACACCATTGTGGGGCTATTGCCCAGGGTTCAAACTCGGCACAGTGAAAATTTGCAAACGTTATCTTGACTCAAGTAGTCAAACACGTGGTAAAAGTGAGGTTAGAACACATGGTTAAAAGTGAGGTTAGATAATTTACCGCCAGATGCCATCTTGACTCACGTGGTCAGACACATGGTAAAAGTGAAGTTAGAACACAAGGTCAAAAGTTTGAAAATTTCCCTCCAGACGCCATCTTGACTCACGTGTTAAAACACGTGGTAAAAGTGAGGTTAGAACACATGGTAAAAAATTTGGAAATTTCCCGCCATCTTGACTCACGTAGTCAAACACATGGTAAAAGTGAGGTTAGAACATGTGGTCAAAAGTTTGGAAATTTCCCGCCAACTTGACTCACGTGGTCAAACACGTGGTGAAAGTAAGGTTAGAACACGTGGTCAAAAGTTTGGAAATTTCCCTCCAGACACCATCTTGACACACGTGGTCAAACACATGATAAAAGTGAGGTTAGAACACATGGTCAACAGTTTGGAAATTTCCCGCCAAAACAGCCGCAATCTTAATACACGTAGTCAAACACATAGTAAAAGTGAGGTTAGAACATGTGGTCAAAAGTTTGGAAATTTCCCGCCAACTTGACTCACATGGTCAAACACGTGGTGAAAGTAAGGTTAGAACACGTGGTCAAAAGTTTGGATATTTCCCGCCAAAACAGCCACCATCTTGACACACGTGGTCAAACACATGATAAAAGTGAGGTTAGAACACGTGGTCAAATGCTTGGAAATTTCCTGCCAAAACAGCCGCCATCTAGACTCACGTGGTCAAACACGTGGTAAAAGTGAGGTTAAATAAAATCAATGGACAAAAGTTTGAGGTTTCCCGCCAAAACAGCCGCCATCTTGACACATGTGGTCAAACACATGATAAAAGTGAGGTAAGAACACGTGGTCAAAAGTTTGGAAATTTCCCGCCAAAACAGTCACCATCTTGGAAAAGGGGCGTTCTTTACCTACGTGGTCAAACACGTGGTAAAGGTGAGGTTAGAACACATGGTCAACAGTTTGGAGATTTCCCGCCAAAACAGCCGCCATCTTGACACATGTGGTCAAACACATGATAAAAGTGAGGTTAGAACACGTGGTCAAAAGTTTGGAAATTTCCCGCCAAAACAGCTGCCATCTTGGAAAAGGGGCGTTCTTGACCTACGTGGCCAAACACGTGGTAAAAGTGAGGTTTGAACACATGGTCAACAGTTTGGAGGTTTCCCGCCAAAACAGCCGCCATCTTGACACATGTGGTCAAACACATGATAAAAGTGAGGTTAGAACACGTGGTCAAAAGTTTGGAAATTTCCCGCCAAAACAGTCACCATCTTGGAAAAGGGGCGTTCTTTACCTACGTGGTCAAACACGTGGTAAAGGTGAGGTTAGAACACATGGTCAACAGTTTGGAGATTTCCCGCCAAAACAGCCGCCATCTTGACACATGTGGTCAAACACATGATAAAAGTGAGGTTAGAACACGTGGTCAAAAGTTTGGAAATTTCCCGCCAAAACAGCTGCCATCTTGGAAAAGGGGCGTTCTTGACCTACGTGGCCAAACACGTGGTAAAAGTGAGGTTAGAACACATGGTCAACAGTTTGGAGATTTCCCGCCAAAACAGCCACCATCGTGACACATGTGGTCAAACACATGATAAAAGTGAAGTTAGAACACGTGGTCAAAAGTTTGGAAATTTCCCGCCAAAACAGCTGCCATTCAAGATGGCGGGATATTTTTTAACTTTTAGCGTGTGTTTGACCACGTGAGTCAAGATGGCGTTATTATGTAACATTTGACCTTGGAGGTCTGAATTAGATTGTATAATAGACACTAGTGCCTAACTACATACCATTTTTCAGAATTTTTGCTCTAACGGTAAGTGTGTTATGGGAGAAAACCTATAGGGGTTGATTTAAGAAAAAATAAGGGATGATGGTTAAACTTGGTTGAAAAATTACGTAGAGTACACATGCCTCTACCTACAACCCGAATCTAGTTCACCTCAGCCTTCAAACACCTGAGCAAAAGGTGTAAAACAGTTAAGGGTTGAAACGAGCCCCGATCGAAAAACAGGGTATTTTCATGCGATTCAATGTTAATAACGCTAGAATTAAGGGTCTCAAACGATTATGATGATATTTTGCACTTTTTAAGTTAGGGGTTGTTCCAGGGGTAGTTCACCCCCAGAGGGTAGTTTATAAAAATTATATGTTGTATGTGTACCCTTATACCAAGTTACAACCCTGTAGAAGTATAAATGGGGGAGATACAAAAACCGAAAGTGTCCAATAGAAACATGAACGGACTGTAGGCGCAAGTTGGTTGCGGAACGTACAGTATACCAGGAAAGTTTCAACTGGATAAACCGACAAACGCTTTGCACATTTATCTATAGTTATCTTTATCTGAGGTTATAAAGGACAGACAGTTTTCCCGTTGTTTAGTGATTGCCGCTATCAAAGGTTACAGAGGTTAACGAATACTGATAGCGCTATTTCATTCTTTTCATTAATTTGTTAAATAACGCGCCATCGCAAACACCGCGTTATCAGACACATTTCCGCCACCATCAAACAAGTACCTCGGTGGCTAAGAGGTAAAGCTCGCAACTCACGCGCCAGCGGGCCGGGTTCGAATCCTGACCTCACCATGTATAAATTTTATTAATAAAAATTTAATTAATGGTGGACTATAAGGCTTGTTAGGTTAGAAATGACCTAACACGCGGTAAAAGTGAGGTTAGAACACGTGGTCAAAAGTTAGGTTAGGGAATTTCCCGCCAAAACAGCCGCCATCTTGGAAAAGGGGCGTGGCCTGATGACGTCATCGGTCACGTGACCAGCTCTCGACCAATCAGAGGGCTGGGATATACTCTCATCAGGTCTACTCAGCGACAACTCAGCTGCGATGGAGGAAAATAAACTGATCATAGCAACCACAGTATCTATAGTCGTGGTCAGGCTTATTGGCGGGTGGGTGGCCAGCTGATGCAACCTATTACCTTAGTAAACCGTTTCCAGGAGGTAACAGTAACTGTTTTTATTGGAATTGGAATCATAACGTAACTGTTTGTAACTATACACCTTTACCATTATTTTCTTGCACATATTGTTGCCTATTGATAGATTAATTTGATAAATTATTTCTTGTTTATCGAGTGAAACAGATAGAATGATTATATAAGGGTC
>JAQYXR010000820.1:0-54731 GCA_030545055.2 Neoaliturus tenellus
GACCTATATTATGATTCAATTTTTTAAAACCCCCTTTCAAAACAGAATTCCGGGACTTTTGGGTGTCCCGGTACATTTTTCGGGACATCTCATGACATGTTCAAAAACCGGGACAATCCCGGTTTTCCGGGACGTTTGGTCACCCTATATAGGCCTAATGATAAGAGCCCCCCCGCCGTCCCTGACCACCGCCGCCACTGCTCGGTATGTAAAGCTTTCCTTAGTATTGGCCTTGGTATGGTACAAAAAAGGCTGGACATATAACTTTTTGTTATCCAGGGACTCTTTTTCACTTTCTTCCCCCTATACCATAGTATACGGAGAAAGTAGGCCCTATTGTTTACGTCAAAAGTTTTTGAATTTGAGTTGTTGGTGGATTGATACGTTTTGATGCCCCATGAGTCCAAAAAAGTGGTTTTCAGAGTGATGTCTGTCTTATGTGCATGTGTCTGGATGTAAACAGATCTAGAGAATGACCCAATGGTCCGATTTTAATGAAATTTGGGGGTATAGGTCTAACTTAGAACATTAGAGTGTAAATGTGACTTCTTATAAAAAAAATAAAAAAAACTAAAACAAGTCATCAGCTCATGATATATTGATATAGGCCTAAATAAGCAATAAACTTTAAATACAAATTTCCCCATAAGAATATGGCCTAACATGAAAAACTTCTTTTGATTTTTCTCTATAACCAGTAAAGCTATTTTATTATTCAAAATACTAAATTGTGTGTTTTACAAGTTCTTTTAGATGTTCAAGATCAATTTGTCATAAAATGGTTTGTGTTAAAAATGCCAAAAACCCATTTTTTTACTCAGGAACCCCATAAAACCCCTGTTCCCATAGTGGTTTTCGAACTTAACCTGATGAATGCTGCCCTACACCTCTGTACCAAATTAAATCAAAATTGGAGGTTTCCTTCAAAAGTTATCTCGTTAATGGGCATATATTTATATATGTAAAGGGTGGAAAAAAGTCTGGGAACAATATAATATCTAAATACCCCCCGTCGCAGCAGACCTGCGTACTCAGCGAATTTCAAATTAGTAATATTAATTTTGACCAGCTAAACAAAATTTCATCTCGTGCTCATAAATAGGGAAATAAATGTCTATTCTCCTTAAGATAAATATAGGAAAGAGTATGCAGGTATGCTGCCATGGGGACACTAAAAGTAGGTTTTTAGCATATAAAAAATTTATTTCGACCATATAAAGCCATATAGTAAGTTTCATCAATATCTGTCCATAAATAAGCAGTTTGCCTATTCTCCATATGATTAACATGGGAAAAGAGTAAGCAGGTTTGCTGCCATGATAAGTACAATAACCAGATTTTTTTACCTTTAATGGATGAATCTCAACCAAATGAAGCTAAATATTAAGTTTCATCCAAAAATATTGGTTAATAAGTGAAATATTAACACATCCTTATTCTCCATAAGATTAACATTGAGCCCCAAAAGACAATGTACTGTCTTTAGACTTTGTAATATCTCGGTAACCAATGGAGATAGAGCAAAGATTCAAAATACTAAATTGTGTGTTTTTTTGAGCTAAATCCAATGGTCAAAATAAAAATTTAAATTTTTAAAATTTACATATGAAAATGCAAAAAACCCATTTTTGGGGTACAAAACCCCCCAAAACTACCCCTTCCGGTAGGTCGATATGTCTGGTTTTCGAACTCATCCGAATAAACGTAGGATTACACGTCTCTACCAAATTTGGTGTCGATCGGACCGTTTTTACGAGAGTTATCGTGCCTAGGGACACATACATATACATATATATATATATATATATATATATATATATATATATATATATTATATATATATATATATATATATATATATATATATATATACATATATAAATATATACATATATATATATAAAAATTTTAATGACTATTATTTTTGGTCTCTGGGCACCTAAAAACGAAAAAGTAACATGGTCCCGGGCTTAGGTCTTACCATGAGACCTACGGTAATAGCTTATTCCCTATGGGAAATTCGCTAAAAAATGTTTAAGGGACTAACTTCCTAAAGTACTTATTGTCCTTGGACCTCCAAGGGGGGTGGTCCACAGGGAGTCAGAAGAAAATCTTAAATGTAAGCATAGGTCAATAAGTACATCAAATTAAAGGTCTTTAAGAACAAAGAACAATGCAACAAACCTGACCTCAAAAAGATGACCGAGTCAAAAATGGCGAGGCTATCAAACTTTGCATTAAAATAATATTTCTGAAAACAAAATCAATAAATCTCAATACACTCGGCCTTTTGAGGTCGGGTATGTGGCAAATTGCTCAGAATGCAAAGCTCTTTAAAATGACGTATCATATGATTTAGGCAATACAGTTTCCCTGAAGACTTCCACAACTTCCACAAGGGACGTCCCAAAGGAAGTCTTGAGAAATTCTTCATTGGCCTACATCATTTTAAGGGCTTTGCATTCTGAGCAATTTGCCACAAACTCGACCTCAAAAGGTCGTGCTTTTTTCACTAATATGATTTTAATGCAAAGTTTGATGACCTGCCTTTTTTGACTCTGTCGGCCTTTTGAGGACGGGTGTTTGCGGCATTGTTCTCTATCTTTGAGACCTTTAATTGATGTAAGTTATGTACATATTGACCAATGCTTACATTTAAGATATTCTTCTGACTCCTTGTGGATCGACCCCCTTTGGGAGTCCGAGGACAATAAGGACTTTAGGAAGTAGACTTTGACACTCAAAATCCAATACCAATATATAATAGCGTTTCCTGACTTTTTTCCACCCTGTATATATATATATATATATATATATATATATATATATATATATATATATATATATATATATATACTGTATATATATATATATACACACACACACAAAATTAAACCAAATAGTGTTTTTATCCTCTGAAGACCTCAAAACAAAAAGTAACATGGTTCAGGGCTTCGGTCTTACCGTGACTACGTAATAGCGGACTACGTAATAGCGTAAGTTATTCCCCTATACAAAAATTTGCTAAAGTCAAAAACTGAACAGGATTTTTTTTTACAGTTGAGAGGTAGGCCTAGCTCTACATAGAATAAGCTTTATATGCTAGTACTGGTATTGCCTAAATGAAAAAGATTTTATAACAGAAAAATAAAAAATAATTGATTAAAATAGGCCTAAATGATATTAGTATAGTACAGTACCGTAACCTAGCACAGAAAATAAGCAAGAGAATAATCCTGGTAACTAATAATTTAGATAAAATCACTACTTTAGGGCTTTTAGGCTTCCACCTCTACACAGTTCTCTCAATACAGTAATTAAATTGAGTTTTGAATACGGTACCTTATATTCTTTGCTTGCAGCCTACTAGTATGCTATGCACCGATGTGATCATAGGCGGTGACTATAACATAGATATTTTAACTGATGATCATAAGAAACGCCATTTTTTCAACATCCTTAAAAGTCACGGCATGGATACAAAAATTGACAAACCAACTAGAATAACCGACCATTCCGAAACCTGTCTCGATAATTTTATTTGCAATACTACCTGTGTAACAGCCGAAACAATGGAACCTTTAATATCAGATCACCAAGCCATTTCAGTCTCAATTGCCACTAAACTTAACCACCCAGAAGCCTCTATTAAGTTTTCTTCTAGAAAGATTAACGAAGAAAGTTTGAATGAACTAAGAATTAGATTAAAAAAGGAAACATGGAATGAGGTCTATGGTGCTAGTACATGAACAATATTCAGAATTCATAAAAACTTTTGTTTTTACCAGGACATAGCCTGCCCAATAACAAAAAAAAAAACACTCAAAACTGAAAATAGTATTAAATGGATGAATCATACAGTTAAACAGGCCAAATCTGCAATGTTTGACAACTTTAGCATCTGGAAATTAACTGGCAATCCCAGAGATAAAGACAACTATATTAACTCGAAAAGTTATTACCATCAGTCCATAAGGACTGCAAATCTAACTGGGTGAAACACTCATTAGACAATGCAAATAATAAATCCAAAACGGCTTGGAACATTATCGATGAATTTAGGTCAGGGAAAACCAAATTAGACAGTAATATTATATTGGAAAATTCACAAGATAACAGCACAATTAAGAACCCAGAAGAAATAGCAAATAGTTTTAATCAATTTTTTATAAACGTATCCAAAATAGTTGGTGCAGATAAAGGAACAGACAATGACTTAAACCTCATAAATCCAGACACCCCGCCCGACTGCCTTGTTGACTTCAAGGAAGTAACAGTAGATCAAGTTAGTAGTATTTTAAATAACATGAAACCAAAAACTTCAACAGGAATAGATGATATTAGCATGAAAGCCCTAAAATTTTGTCTGGCAGAAATAGTAAATCCACTCACATTTATAATTAACAGCTCTTTGAAAACTGGCATATTCCCAAGACAGTGCAAGATAGCAAAAGTAAGACCACTATACAAGAAAGGATCAGAAAACGACATTAACAACTATCGACCGATATCACTCCTCCCGGTAGTCTCTAAAGTCATCGAAAAATCAGTCTGTGATCAATTAGTTTCTTTCTTGGAAAATAACGCCATTTTATGTTCAAGTCAATACGGCTTCAGGAGAGGTAAATCCACCAAACTTGCATTAATAGATTTTGTGAATGGGTGTATTGACGTGGTGGAGGGTGGTGAGTCGGTTGTGGGCTGCTTCGCCGACCTGACCAAAGCCTTCGACTGTGTCAGTATACCTATTCTGTTACATAAACTCAACAGCATAGGAATAAAAAACACCGCATTTAACTGGTTTAAAGATTATTTAACAAACAGGACTCAAATAACAGAAATCCAACACACAGCTTTTTCCAAACGGAAACTCATAAAATCAGCAGAAGGCCAGGTCATCAGTGGCGTCCCACAAGGCTCTGTGATAGGGCCTGTACTTTTTTTAATATATATTAATGATGTAAGTCAAGCAGTTTCAGAAGTAACTTATAAATTCGCTGATGACACAACGATTTTCATCAAACATCAAAACACTCAAAACTTAGAAATAAAGTCAATAGAAGCAGTCAATCAACTTTCACAATACTTTTCGCAAAACAACTTGGTCCTCAACCCAACAAAAACAAATTTCATGCCCATTCAAACTAACCAGAAAAAGTTGAGGAACGATGCCTCTCTTGAGCTGTACATAGAAAATTTAGACAATCAAGACACTCCAGTCACTTTGCAGCAAACCGACCACACAACTTTCTTAGGAGTGATATTGGACGATGAGTTGAAGTGGAACAAGCACATAGAGAGCCTGGAGAAAAAACTCGCAAAAAGCCTTTTTATCATAAGGAATGTCAATAAATTTAATAACACAGATCTCAGTAGGATGGTCTACTTCAGCCTGTTTGAGACCCACATAGCCTACTCTGTGGTGCTCTGGGGGGCATGCAAGGGTATCTTGGAAAAAATATTTCTTTGGCAAAAAAGGCTATAAGATCTATAGCCAAACTTGCACCTCAAGCTCACTGCAGAGAATTTTTTAGGCACCTCAACATATTAACAGTTCCAAATCTTTTTATTTTAGAATCAATTTGCTATATAAAACAAAACGGAATTCATGAAATAGTGGAAAACAATAGTGTAACTAAGCATAGATATAATACTAGACATAAAAATCAATTTGCACAACAACATAGGCTAGCAATTTTTGAGAAAAAACCAGAATATATAGGTATCAAACTGTACCAGGCTTTGCCACTGTCTCTAAAGAGTATCGCCTCCTTTTCTAAGTTCAAATCAAAATTAAAATCATTTTAATCAAACATAGCTTTTATAATATTGATGAATATTGGGAGGTATGTAAATCCCACTACTAGCTCTCCAATGGTTGGAGAGTGGTTCAACGTGGATTCCTACGTGAACGTGACGGATCCTACGCCTATTGGGACACAGGACGCCGAATATAAGTCAAGTAAGTAAAGTCAAGTAGTAGGCTAAGCGTTGGACAAATCCAATTTCCCTGATCATGGGTGAAGAGGACTACGGATGCTACTGAAGTAAGATGTAAGGCTGAATGCTTTTTAGCCCAATTAAATAAAAATGGAGGATCAAGTTTGTTAGCCGGCTCTATCACTATTTTAGATGTTTGCAGTTTTTGTCTGTTTATAGGCTACATTATCAAATAGGCCTACGCCCATGCTAGCCTTCATTAAAAGAATCAAGGACTGCAGAAATTTAGCTAGGATTATTCTTTTTGGTTTGATTTTAACCCTTGGTCTAAATTAGATAGTCTCACTCCCACGTCGTCCCAGTTGACCAAGTTCAGGCCATGAAATCAGTCAAATAGTCTCCTGTTATAGGAGACTATTTGACTATTCATCGCTTCAAACAAGTTTTTAACCATTAATACTTTTACAATACTAGGCCTATAAATGCATTTTATAATCGATTAGCCCCTTCTAGCTCACATACTACATTGAAGACTAGCCTAATACTTACTCGTCAGTGTTTAGGTCCAAAACAAATGACAAATGCATCCTGACCAAAGTATGAAACTGAACAAGATCATCTTCCTTCAACTTTTTAGCCAAAGTCCAATCCTCGCTCCCTTCTTCCAATGAATCACTTCCATCTCTTCTTATGCCTCTTTGAATTAGCTCTTGCAAAATTTCTTAATGGTCCTAATCATGAAATATCAATTGACTAGGCCTAAAATATGGGTGTTGTAATCCAAATAGCCTACTTTGTAAGTAAGCAAACCTAAAAAGTAAACATCAATAAAACGCACTGAAGGTATTTATAAACACAAACCAGCATTAGCTTTTAGATATCAACAACATCCTATTATACATTGAATAATTCATAATACATGGTAGGCCCAAATAAGACTTTGACCTGCAGACAACATAATTTAAGAGCAATTTGTCTAAGTTATAAGGATTTTTAGTCCTAGAGGTTAGCAAATGATAAACAATAATTTGGACTCAGGCCTAGTAATGAATTAAATGGGAAATAATGAAAAATCAAAAAAATCACAAAACAACGTGATGGGCCAGTGTCAAAATACATTTTTATAAACATCGTTATGAATTTTAATTGTTAACGGATACATCAAATTAAACTCACTCATCAATCATTAGAATATAACCACTAAAGCAACTCCATGCCATTTTCAATGTACGCGCACACACACAACCATTACTACACTAATTCCAAATAAATTAATTGCATTCGTTAGGGTTAACTATTTTGAACTAAAAACATAATAATCCCTTCCCTCCAATCGCCTCTGTTCGTTACGTTCAAGTTACAAAATTTGCACCATTCAATTTCATCCGATTGCCTGGCCGCCCACACGCATGCGCATCACTACTACAAAAACTGTTACCGTGTACAGCTTAGCCAACGTATAAAGGTTGAAATAAACACGATTAAAAATAAATACTATTTACTGTGTATGTTAAAAACATTAGTAATACAATATACATAATCACATATTAAAGACAAGCATGAAACTT
Organism: Neoaliturus tenellus; assembly: GCA_030545055.2. Classification (NCBI taxonomy): domain Eukaryota; kingdom Metazoa; phylum Arthropoda; class Insecta; order Hemiptera; family Cicadellidae; genus Neoaliturus; species Neoaliturus tenellus. Next base: position 7,509 of record JAQYXR010000820.1, read on the forward strand.
TTAAGCCGCGTTTACACTGGAATTGCAGACAATAGTCTGCAACTTGATGCCGACTGTCTATTCCACCGAGAGTGGAAAACAAAATTTTAGTTGCGGGCACTCCAAATCGGTCTAAAATCTGTCTGCAACTTGTAATGTTGCAGACAAAATTAGAGCTGTTTTCATTCACGCAACAAAAATCGGCAACATTTTGCTGACAACACGTATTTGCAACTCCAGTGTAAACGCGACTTTGATTTTTTCTTTAGCTTATTAGTGTCGTAGGGGATATTGGTGCAAACCTTTAGAAAGGTTGTGATATTGATTATAAATATTATAGAATCTAAACTATGTACATATTGCATCCGGCGCTCCGTTGTCCATATATAGTGGCGTAGAGCTTGTCCATAGATATATACTAATACACCTGGATCGATAACTGAAATGGCGGAATAGCGGTAAAAACGAGCCGGCTCCCCCCACCACTAGCCAGTATTGCCGCCGCTGCGCCGCCGCCGCGCCGCGCCGAATATCAGCTGACACGATTGTTGTACAGGCGTATATTTCCCTCCGTTGTCATTTTGTGGGAGGACAAATCCGGAGGAGGAGTGGGGGTAGCGCCGACAGTGTTACCAACGCCGCAAATACCACGCACGGCCATCACGGACAGTGCTGAACACCTGAGGACCGTGTTTACGGTTAAGGTACACCAAAGGTCGTTATTATTAATAAATTTAAATTATTTAATTATTTTAATTAGAACAGTTAGTGGATTTTTTATGTTTTAAAATTACAATTTAAAAATTATCCGTTGATGTGCTTCCACGACAACCCATGATGTGGGCCTATATAGAATTTAGGGGATGAATATTTTCAGAACAATCGTAAAACAAATACTTTTTAAATTAATTCTTAAGATTTAAAATATTAATAATTTTATTGTGTTAACACAACAAAAGTTATTATTGTTATAAATTTGAACAATTAATTTAAAACGTATTTATTTTACTAATTTCTAATATTAATAATTTTATTGTGTTAACAAAACAAAAGTTAATATTATTAGAAATCTGAAGAATTAATTTAAAACGTATTTGTTTTAGGGTTGTTCTGAAAATATTCCTCCTCTAAATTCTATATTCCTATTACATCATTTGTTGTCGCGGAAGCACATAAAGGATAAGTTTTAAATTTTAATTTTGAAACATAAAAAATCCACTAACTGTTCTAATTAAAAAAAATATTTAAATTTATTAGTAATAACGACCTTTGGTATCATTCTTTTATCTGCGTCTCTCTTAATTAACAGTAAACACGGTCCTTAGATGTTCAGCATTGTCCGTGATGGCCGTACGTGGTATTTGCGGCGTTGGAAACACTGTCGGCGCTACCCCCACTCCTCCTCCGAATTTGTCCTCCCACAAAAATGACAACGGAGGGAAATAGACGCCTGTGATTGTTGTTGGTGCGTCAGCTGCATTCTTGTTTGTTTACATTCTTTTAAATGTTCAATTAATTATGATGATGAAAGATGGTTCTGTACTTGCAGCTTTAGGATGTATTAGTGCACATTCTAAAGGCTGAAAATTATCATTTCATAGGTAAGAAAGACTAAAAAGTTACAGTATTACTGTAATTTATGTAATTAATTAATTTATTTATTTAAATTACAGTAAATGATTACTCGCACAGGGTTGGCAACACTGACCACGAATACTGGCTAGTGGTGGGGGGTAACGGCTCGTTTTCGCAACACGGAGTTACCAATCCAGGTGTATTAGTATATATATCTATGAGCTTGTCCCACTGTTGCCTAACGGGGTTGTTAGGGCAATATAAGTTACCACCAGGCTAGGAGGGTGGGTTCCTAGGCCTAGTATGTATAATATATCTTTTGTTACTGATGGGGTTTACTGTACTCAAGGTAACTCTCTTTAACTTCCAGGAGTGACTTTAATAATAATTAATTAAGTATTTATAAGTATAGCTATCAAATCTTTTCTTGCCATCATACGTGGGTCATAATTGAAACTATTTTTGGGGTGTTCAAGGTTCTTTTATTCCATTATTATTAATTAATATAAAGAGTTCTTACCTTAGCAATCCTAATGTTTGTATTGATCCAATGAAATCGATTTCAAAGCCATAGCTTCATCATCAGTCAGGATCTATAGGTCGACCAATTTTAACAAATATATTCACCCAATGGGTTTCGTTGAGAATAAAATAACATTGAATACTGGACATAAACACTGAACACTAATCTGACACTGACACATATAAATTTGATTACGATTAAAAATCGCACGGCAGAGATTCCAATAGAATCTTATAAAAACCGTCGCCGTGCCTGTGTGAAAGGCCTCATAAGATTCTATTGGAATGTCCGCCGTGCGATTTTTAATCGTACGGGCAAAACCGTGATGTGTGAAAGGAGCGTAACTCTTACTGAAACCAAGCCAGAGTAGGCTATATGGGCAAAAGTTTTTTCATTAGTTACCTGAAGACCTGAAGAATATCGAAAGTTTGAATAAATTTAAGATCAAGCTGAAGGATTATTTAGTCGATAAATGAATGTTACTACAGCCTACCAACCCTGTAAAGTAATATAATAGAAATTCATGAAGCTTAAAGTTTCAAAACAATCGAGAAAAGTTATCAAAGCAATGAAGACAATAATTTTAGATAGATTAAGCAAGATATTGGATAATTTTAGCAAGATTATTGAATTGCCACATGTTCCACGACGGGGTCACCGTGGTTCAAGAGGATAAGTAAGTAAGTAGGTATATTTGTTGTATATTTTGTAATTTTTACTGGTTGCGGCCAAGTCAACAAATTTTACATAAGACATTTCCGAACGTACAACACGTCCCGGTGTGCCAGTCCGGGCCTGGGTTTGATGTCAAATACATCATAAATTATACAACAAACCGAGACATACTCCATTGATCAAAAATCTCTCAGGCCTAATTACAGTGAACATTTAACTATAATTATTTAACTATGCACCTATGGTTGTGCATAGGTCACTTTGGCACAATTAATTTGATTTATTTATTTTGGCACACACCTTATGGACTCCCAACATGGCGTGCTGCACATAAGTCAGTTTGGCACTGAGCCTGAGCCCTGCCAAACTGAACTTCGTTTAAAATAAAATATCCCCGTAATTTTCCGGTCGTTTAGACTACTGTGGTTCCATTGTTCCATTTCTTATGCCTCAAAGATTTAAAAACAAACATTAACCTACAATTGGCCAATTTTGTCACTTCAGGTGTCTCAAATAACTTTGAGAGTTTTTTATCACAATAATATTTTAACCTAATTAAAGCGTAGAGGCCAGAAGAAATTTTAGTTAGTAATTTTTTAACATCATGTGTTTTAACATTTGAGTGTGTTTTCTATTTCTAATCCTAAAAATTTAATGCTGTTTTTTACTTCATTTTTTTCATTTTATTTATTTATTTTTAGGATGGTAACGTTAGGAAGAATTACTTTTTGAACTGATCGAGTTTGAAAATCAACAATATCCCACATAGCAAAAAAAGCTTGATTCGAACTTGATTCAAGCTTGATTTTTGAGGCTTGAAGGCTTGATTCAAACCTTACCAATCGAGCCTGAAAACTTGATTCAAGGCTCTTAGTCACCGTGATGTGAAATCGATTTCAACTTGAATCAAGTGTTTCATTCAATTCTTTTTCAAGTCACTTTCAAGCCTTTAAAGTCTTGCCTAATCTTTTCAATTCTTTTTCAAGCATCTTTCGAGCCCTTTTCAAGTGTTTTTCGAGCCTCTTTCAAGCCTTTTCCAAGTCTTTTTTGAGTCTCTTTGAGCCTTTTTCAATGGATTTTCAAGTCATTTTCAAGCCTTTAAATATTTTCAAGCTCTTTTTAAGTCTTTTTCAAGGGCCTTTCGAGCATTTTTCAAGTGTGTGTCGAGCCTTTTTCAAGCCTCTTTTGAGTACTTTTCAAGGCTCTGTCGAGCCTTTTAAAGCCTCTCTCGAAAATGTTTCAATTGGTTTTTAAGTCTTTTGCAAGTCTTTCGATTCTTTTTCAAACCTTTATACATTTTTTAGCCTTGTTCAAATATCTTTTAAGTCTTTTTTGTTCTTCTGCAGCTGATATTACACATTAAAAGTGGAATAATACATCACGTGGTTAGTGTAATTTATTTAGTTTAGTTTAAAACATAAATTAGTTAAGTACAAATTAATTAAATTAACTACTTAAGTAGGGGAAGTATCTCGATTTTTAATTTTTTTTATTTTTATTTGTAGGCCTAATTTGTGAAAGTGAGTTAGGCATATGTAAGTTTATTCCATATTCTCAGTAAAATTTAAAAGTATTTGTTTTTATAAGTTCTTTGTTTAGTTAACTTTTGATTATGTACTCAGAACCCCCGTTTTAAAACCACCGTTTTAAAAGGTATGTATGTGTAAGAGTCATATATACATTTCATACCTTTTAAAACGGGGGTTCTGAGTACATAATCAAAAATTTTCTAAAAAAGAACTTATAAAAAAATTACTTTTAAATTTTACTGAGAATATGGAATACACTTACATATGCCTAACTCAATTTCACAAATTAGGCCTACAAATAATTTAAAAATCGAGATACTCCCCCTACTTAAGTAGTTAATCTAATTAAGGGGGTCCGTGAGGTTGTATCTCCGCCATGTTAATTTCACTAAATTTGTGTACCTTTATCTCAGGATCCATAGAAGATATCAGAATGAAATTTTCACCCTGTATTGATCATACTATTATGGAAATATTTATAACATTTGGTTGATTTCTGTTAAAAATTAGAAACACAGTAAAAAATTATGTTAATATATTAAAAATTTCAAAAAATATAATGTAGTAATGAGGTTAATTATATTGTTTTGGTTTTTATCTTTATGGAATGTTATAAAAATGTGTAAATAGGTAATCTGAAAGTGTGGTAAAAATTTCAGGACCCTACCTTTAACCGTTTTTGAGAAAAAGGTACATACGTGTTAAAAAAACAAACTTTCGGAAAATCGAGATTATTTCCATACACTGCGCGCGGAACCGCACTCAAAGTGCTGAAAATCCCCTGAACATACGACTATATAATATTAAATAAAAACTGTTTGCTTTAACCTATTTTTATGAAATTTGCAGGAAATAATTCGTAATTAATCAGGGAACAAAAATATGAAATAAACTAAAAAATGATTTTTTTTTTTCAAAATTCAACCTCATAACTCCCTTAATTTGTACTTAACTAATTTCTGTTTTAAACTAAACTAAATAAATTACACTAACCACGTGATGTATTATTCCACTTTAATGTGTAATATCAGCTGAAGAAGAACAAAAAGACTTAAAGAGATTTGAAGGGGATAAAAAATTTATAAAGGCTTGAATAAACACAAGACAAAAAACTTACTGAAAAATCGGAACAGTAAAATACACATCCGATAACTTCGGAATCTGGTAAGAAAGTAATGGCGTTGGCCCGTCTCCTCCCGAAAAATCTACACAAAATCGATGAGAAATCGATCCTCGGGAGCCGCGCACTGCATTGTGGGACAGCGTTGGACGGCTTGTGATTGGTCGGGACGTCGTGCCGTGAATCGGTATCGATTCGAGTTCGATTCGTAAACGTGAATTGAGTTTAGTTGGATAATAAAATTCAAGGCTTATATTGCAATTGAAGGGAGAGGTAAGTTCAAGCCTTCTTTAACTTTTTTATGCTTTCGAATCGGAATCGATTAGATGATTAAATTCAAGGCTTACATTGGCATTAAAGGGAAAAACAAATTCAAGACTTGATTATTTTTGGTTATTTCGAATCGGGCTCGAATAGATGCTCAAATTCAAGGCTTACGCTGCAATTAAAAATCGAGGAAAAGTCAAGGCTTGATTCAAGCTTCCTTGCCATCTGGGATTGCTTTTTCAAGATTTAATAATAAAAAATGCTATTTAAAATTTCCAGGTCAGAATTAATATTAATTTTTAATTCATCGAGAGTTGAAGCTGTGGTTACCATGCCCTAGTGCAAAAGAATTCCTCCAATTAATAAAGAGCTTTATACAGTAAAAATGATTTCAAAGTGCTCTCTTAAACTTACAAAGGTCATTAATTTGTTTAATTGTTTCTGGCAATTATTGAAAACTTTTATTCCAGAGTACATTGGCTTTAAAAAATGAACAAAGTATTCTTTACGGTGGGATTGATAAGGCAACCCTAACATACATCTGAGGGTTTTCTTTTCGGCAATAAAAGTTCTTTCCAATTTTAATTTTGTGGCAAATAGTACATTACAGATCAAAATGCCACGAATACAATATTTGAGCAGGAATAACCTAAACATAAACCAACACAAACTAAAAAAAAAAATACTATTGTAGGTATAAAACTTTTTAACCTTCTCCCATAACATATCAAAGACATCATCAACGTCAATAAATTTCAAATAACTTGAAAAAAATACCTTTTAAATAAACCATACCATAACTTGAACAAATTTCTCGATGAACATCACTGCACAATAAATAGGCTGTAGGAGGAAAAAAGCTCACATTCCCAACCAAGCCTATCCAACCCTTCACTTGACAACTCTCCGTTCTTGAAGATTGTGAAGAGGATCACCGATGTGAGACGCCACCGTAATATGGTTTAAAACATGCCTATATGCTATGAGAAGTCTATTCACGTTAGTGTATATAGTCCCCTTCTAGACTTTAAGGTATTTGGGAGACAGTCATGACACTCGGTCACTTCACGTGTCCCCAAAAACCACCAGACATACCAGTAAAGATTATACCGGTCACCGGTCGCTGGAGCGCTAGTGATGGTTCACTAGCTCACGTTGTGATTAACTCTGCAGCCGATCACCAACATGCTATTAAATCATCACTAGCGCTCCAAGCCACCAGTATAATTATTGTTACTGATATCTTGATATGTATGGTGGAAGAAGTCCTAATACAAATACATATTATAATTTCAATAGAAGTGTCGTGACTGTGTGGTGTCGGCAGGTTGGCACTGTTGCACATGGCCCTCACAGCTGATAAGCGCTCATCGGTGCCAGGGACGGCACAGATACATTCAGTGTTAACATAAATTAACTTAAAAAACTTTTAACAACTATTTGGTTGTTAAAAATAATCCTCTGTGTTTCGTTAGTTAAAATAGTTATTTGTGCTTCTAGGGACTAAAGTACAATGTTTTCTCCCTGAAGGGAAAGTGTTGTCACCCGAAGGCGAAGCCGAGGGCGACAATTTCCCTGAGGGAGAAAAGTACTTTAGTCCCTTGATGCACACAACATTTTCCTCCACCTATACGAATAAAATTTAGGCCTAATAGGCCTACCGTAGATAGTTTAACTTTACCTTCAAATGATCCCTTGCTCCGTCAAGCTGGATCTGATCTGTCACATCAACATAAAAAACACACAAGGTAGGCCATATCAATTTTGAACAACACGAAAAAACAAAATATAATTTAAGCCTAGTCAAAAGTTTTACACTTATGTTTTGGACTTCTTAGGTTAATATGCCTACCCAAGCAAAATGTAAACAAACACCTACACTGCCACGGCCATCTCTAATACTAGAGATGCTGCTCACCCACTGTTGACTGAATGGTCAGCAGTGGGTGAGCAGCAGCTACAGCTGCTATTAGTCAACAATGAGTAACGAAACAAATACAAGTAACAGCTGACTGTGGCTCATGTTCTTTTTAATCTCTCTTTTAATTAACTACATTAAAAAAATATCACAGCTATATTAAAAACTAACTAATTAACTAACTAATTATTAACTATATTAAAAAATATCAGTGGGGGTTAGTGGTTAGGTGTAACTAACTTTAGCCCCGTGGTACGAAAAAACTCGAGTTCTCCCTAGGTAGAAAGATTAAGTATACAAGTCACATGGGATAGAAATTAGTACTTTACTACTCTATTCCAAGGAGTAAAATACGGCTTTAGATAGTAGGTGGAGGAAAAAATATTTATTCTGGCTTAGTTACCGGTATATTTTTTATTTTTCCATTTTTTCCCCCTCCGGAAAAGTGCCGCCCTAGGCAGTCGCCTAGTTCGCCTAGTGGGTGCGCCGGCCTTGGCTACGCCCTACAAGTTGTCAAAGTTTCAATGTTAATTTTATGAGAGAAGGATAATTGATTGATTATTAAACATTTGTTGTAATAAAAAACTTAAACAAATCCAGGAAGAACATATATGTTCCAGTTATAAACATTTTAAAATTAGTTAGTTCAAGGTTAATTGCATTTTGGGCCGAATTTCGACCCGTGAGCGATTCCTAGTATGAATAAATCACCAAATTTTACTGGAAATTCGCTTTATACACATGTCTGCTGCAACAGGCATAAGTAAAATAATATTATATTTCCATAGCAAACCAGGTCTTTTTTAAAGAGTTTTGCCTTTCTCTTTTTGCCTTACTTTGCCCAGTCCACATAGTATTGATCTGTGAAAGGATCGTATGAGACAAAGTGAGGGGGTCAACCAGAGGTGAACGGTACTGATAAAAGTCGCTGGCAGAAAGCAGATTCGAACCCACGACATCGCTGCCATGGTCCCGAAGTCCGGTGCGCTATCCACTATGCCACCGATTCATCCAAGTAGAGGATTGAAAACTTCAATCCTTCTATTTATCTTCAATGTAATGCCTGTTGGACCCTAACTCTAGTTCTAATTTCACAAGATAAATTGGTAAAAAAAAAAAAAAAAAAAAAAAAAAAAAAACTCATTAAAAAACACATTATATTTGTAATAGTAACAAAAACTTATTTTTCAATATCTCTTCTTTACAACTCCTCTTTTGAAGCGGTTGCAAACCTGGAACAAAATAATGTTTTGTAGTAAAATGAAATTTTACAATCCTAAGAGCCTTTATAGTCATTAAAACTAGTTCATTCTGAGCTGCTTTTCATTCACCACATTGCAGATAGTGTGTTACAGCAACCAAAACTCAAGCAATTTTACCGTTTTCAATACAAAGACAAGTCAAAATGGCTAGTTTTAACTCTGTGTTACTAGGAAAAAATATTCCTTTCAATGGTTCTAAAGTTGACTCTCACTTTTTCAGAATTCATGGGACTTTGGATTTTCTTTGAATTACGTATAGTTCAACTTAAGAATAGATCCGAGTTACAGAGGTAATGTTTATTAAATTCGACTTACATAGGTAACGTACAATATAGTATTGTCATGACGGACAAATACTGTACCGGATGTGACACTGACTCATTGTGAAATGTGCGACGGAGTTTCTACTTTGAGAGGTTTACAGAGAAGACTTCAAGATATAGAGGTGAAATTAGAATTGAGGAGGTAAAGGACAAATTTTGATTGAACTTATCCACTGATTTTCGAGTTATAGTGGTAATGTTTGTATCTCTTCATTATACAGGGTGCGGCAAAAAAACCGACCTATTTTCTTTCGCGTACCGCTCAGCGACAGAACATCTGAGCAAGTTGGGGGTAGGCTTTTTGGAACGCAAATTTTATGCCATTTTAGTAGTTATGGAGTAGCGGTCGCTTGAACAACGCTAGTTCCTTATCAAGACAAATTTCAATATTGGTGGTTCAATCATTACTACTCAGCGGCAGTTTCCTGCATTCTTTCATCAGGTCAACATTTAGAATTCCGAATCATAGCACAATTATGCAGTGGGTTACTAACTTAAGATCAATTTGTTTTCAGTTGAAAACTAAGCCAATAAGCCATCCAAGGTCAGCACGGACGCCAGAGAACATGGATGGAGTCCTTGCTGCTGTGTGGAAAACAGTCAGCCCGTTTTCTCGTCGGCCTGTAAGAAAACAAGCTAGTGATTTACTCGTGTCTACGCCAGAAGAATTTTGTTAAGATAATCGAACTATGTACACTAAATGCTATTAAGGGATAGTATTCCAAACCCATCACATTGTTGTGGACACTCAGGGAATCGAACCGGTGACATCTTGAACCAGAGTCCAAGACGCCAACCAGAAGGCTAGCGAAATGACTTGAACATGGCTGACCATTCGGTTTGACAAACTTTGTGGTTCGATCTTAATCCCCATCCATACCAATGAATTGGCAGGAGGAACGCCGTTCCGGCACTGGTTTTGGCCGGTAGTGGAGATTTAATTAGATTTCTTATAACAAATTTAATTGTAAATAAAGAAATATTTTCCAAGCAACAAGATTACAAGTTAACTAACGATATAGCGTTCACCGACTGCCGAGTCCACGGATAGGAATACAGGTTACAATTTGCGGTCCAACACCAATTATGTTCTCTTTGGTAACAGCGCTCATAGCGGCTGATCAAGTATATTAGCTCTTATTTGGTAACAACTACATCAAACTACAGTGATATGAATGCCTGCCGCCAAAGATGCTATCATCAGTATGGACAGTTGTTTGATGAAAAGTGACGAGAACTGTAAGGAATGTTGACTGAAAATATATGTCATAGCATAGCCTCTAAAGTGACCTAGATTAGCTGAATGCATTCGGGAAATAATGCACGATCGCTTTGCGCAGAGTAAGAACGTCCAAAAGCTGTTTGTTCATATGAATTTATGTGAATCAGAAAAACTAGAAACATTCTAAATCTTCCAATTTGTTTACAACACCCACGTTGGCTTTAAAATATGGGCAATGTTTTCAAAATAACTATATTTTACTTTATTATGTATTTTTCTTCCAGAGGTTTAGATGTTGTATAAACCTACTCTGTGGTGTTTCCTTCCTCGTTGTACTTTGCCTATTCTTGTCGTATTATTTATTACGCTTGCTCTGTGTCTAGTCAGGCCTTCTATCTTATTAATACATTGCCCTGGAAGTTTTATGAAATAGGTATAGGATTTAAATAGTTAACCAAATGTAAAGCACAAATAGTTTAGTTGTAAATAAATAATTGATTTTAATCATAAAAGTGATTCTAACACTGGCAATACCGCTTCAATGTTGGCATCTGCCGCTTTTGCAACAGGCCTAGCCTACTGCGGCTATGTACGCCTGCCAAAATAGTTTTTGAGTTCGGCTTTGAATTTTTTTTAATCAAGTTAAAAGTTATCAGACAGCGTAAAAAATAAACTAAAAAACCTCGTCAAAAGAAAAACTCCCGTCGCAGCAGACCTGCGTACTCAGCGAATTTCCAATGGAATTTCAGATTATTTACTTTCCCCATAAAAACACCATAGGATCGAGTATGTAGGTTTTCTGCCATTGGGTGTTGTTAGAAAATCTAAGTTAATCAATGGTGAATGTAAACACAAAATTGTATCAAACTCTGGCAATTTTTATTTTCCCATAAACCCCATGGGGGTGAGTATGTAGGTTTGCCGTCATATGGGTTTTGTAAGCAAGTATAAGTTAAACCTTATATAGTTAATGTACATACCAAATTTGATTAAGTTATGTCAATAAATAAGCAAGATAGGGTTTTCTTGATTTCCCATAAGAATAACATGGAAAACACATTTTTGGATTTGCCCCGTAACCAGTTATGCTATGATAAAAATTCAAGATACCAAATTGTTTGTTTTTTTAAGCTCTTTTAAATGGTTTCAGTTAAAATTGATGAATTTTAAAAATTAAGGTCCAAAAATGCCAAAAACCCTTTTTTGACCCCTTTGAAACCCCATAAAACCCCGTTCCCATAACCCGACAATGCTGGTTCGCGAACTCATGAAAATAGACCTGGTCTTACACCTCCATACCAAATTTCATCAAAATCGGAGGTCTCCTTCAAAAGTTATCAGTACCACTGACACATAGATATATAGATATATAGATAGATAGATAGATAGATATGTATATATATACATATATATGAAAATGAACGAATGGTGTTTTTGGCTTCTGGGGACCTCAAAATGAAAAAGTAAAGTGGTCCCGGGCTTAGGTCTTACCATGGCTACTACCGTAATAGCGTATTCCCTATAGGGAAATTCGCTAAAAACACTAAATTGGGCAATTTAACATAAAATCGTAACATAAACAATTCTGTAAGTGTAGTTTGGGGGGGGGGGGGTAGCGGGGCGTTGGGACGCCCTACCTCAAATCTGGGCCAGGTGTACCGTTCCGCCACTGCAAAAATTGCCATGACACCACTGTGAATTGGCTAATTCACTGTGGATTATTTTGGCTGTTGACTGTGAATTCAGTAATTAAAGCCCACTGACCATGCAAAGCAAAAAATTTTTGACAAACAAATGATTGATTTAAATGCTGATAAAGAAATGTTAATGTTTACTGACGAGAAGCACAAAATACGATAACGAATAGATAACGAAAGCTTGTTATTTGAGATGCTTAATGTAAACATGGAGGTTAAGCGACCACTACTCAATGACTACTGAAATGGCATAAAATTTGCTTTAAAATAAGCCCACCCAAACCACCCTCAGACGTTGTGTCGCTGAATGGTGCATAAAAGAAAATAGGTCGGTATTTTTGCTGCACCCTGTATATGGTTTACTTTCGAGGTTCAAGTTACTAAGCTTGACTGTATAAGCTATACGGAATAATCATTACCATAACAACGAATTATTCTGACTAAAACTCTCAACCCCAACATGCCTTCACAAACAAAAAAAAAACCATTAAAATGACTCCATTACAGAACGGTAAAGTGTTACTCTTATGGAATTTTATAGTAACGCCAATATTTTTTCCTACCACTGCATGGAAATAATCACATTGCCACAGCTGTAATCCTACGCAAAACAGTTCATTTCCGTTTTCCGGTCCTTTTCCGCTCTAGAGCGGTAATGGAACATTGGCGCACGCTAAATCAAGGTTATTTTAAATCTACAATAGGTTAGAACGGTAAAGAAGGTGACGTCACAACACAGACTAGTCTCTATTGGTCAGAAACCACATGACAATCACCATAATTATTACAAATTAATTGTAGTTGCTTTGCTCTGAATCGAATCAGCTGATTTCACGGTCAGTATTTTGATAACCCTAACTTCCGGTTACACACCTATGCAAGTGATTACGATTTATTACAGTTATTAAGTTAATGAAAGTTAATGAAGTTAAATTTAAAGTTGATATAATTGTGTACGTTTATTAAATTCATTTAATCGGTTGTAATTAATTATGGTGGTAGGAAAATATTGTGTGTATTACGAGCACAAATAGTCATTGCCGCTCTCGAAATGTTTGGCCGCACTCAGCTGACGCTTCGTGCGGCCATCTACATTCTCGAGCGGCAATGACGTTATTTGCGCTCTTAATACACAAATAGCTATTTACAGATCTTCATCAAAATGCCAAAAAATGCGACCACCAATATGCCTGGTGGCAAAGCCATTTTATTGAAAAGGAAAAGTTGTTCATTATGACGAACAAACTTAAGCATGACATTGATGAAGACTCAGTGAGATTAATCACATACAGTATAACTGATGGCACTGCCTTGATACCTCCACCTGAATCGCTGATTGGTGAGAACTTTGGAATTATACAAGTTTGAGACTGCTTCAGAGAAAGTTACAAATAAAGCTTTTGTTTTTTGTCACCCTTTTTATTTTCTATGCAAAAACTAGTAAAAAAACATAAAGGTGTAAAAATTAAAATGGTCAGCGGTTGATTATCTTCAGCAAAGAAAAAGAGGAATAGGCATCTCCTCTTGAGGTCTACTGGAAAACTTGAGTGGCTAATAGTACCAGACGCCCAGTTATTGACTAATGGTATCTGACCCCCAGTTATTGACTAATGGTATCTGACCCCCAGTTATTGACTAATAAAAATGGTATCTGACTCCCAGTTATTGGATAATGGTACCTGTGAGTGCAACGATGAGAAGTCAACTGCTGGCGAGATTTCGCGGAGGGATTTCGACAGCTTCTGAACATACTGTGACTCTTCTTTCATCTTGACGATTCCAGTTGCACTTTTGGCTGGAGGAGGAATGGCCGGCTTGAAAACCACCTGACTAGGATCAAAATTCTCAAACAGCTGCACTGAATTCCTGAAGAAAATAAAAAAGTTACAACGGGTAACCGTGAAGTGTAGCACACCACATTAATCAGATTGTGTAAAGAGTAGTTTGATTGATTCTATTCAGCCTTTAACATTTGTTCTTCTATTACAATGTTTTACTTTTGAGCAAGTTATTATAATATGCTGATTTAATAAAAAAGAAGATGTATGACTTTATTAACAAGGGTCAAAGGCAGTGTTAACAAATTTCTATATTTTAGAGATATAATTCCATAGTCACTATAATAAACAATCACAAGATCTCCTGGGTTAGACCGCCAGTCGATGTTATGCTGTAGGCAAAGCTACGCAGTGTTTAACAAAAAGATGTCTATCACTGTGCTGAAGTTTCACATCTGCAATGAGTTCGAAACTTCAGTTTGCCTACGACACAACTGGCAATCTAACCCAGGAAATTGTAAGAGCATGCAGTAATTAGATACCCAAAATAATTTCCCTAAAAAAAATTAACAACACAAATAAATTTTATAAACAAGGAACTGCTGATTTTTATAGGATAAAACTAATCTGAACACAATTTTAATTTGTTTAAATCATGACTCACAAATTGCTGATATCCATTGGCATCTGGGAGACACTGTTGTCACTGCTCAAAATGTGTTGGGTCAGAGTCCGGACTGTGGGATGGTAATGCCTCTGGAAAAATAAATTAATTTAATAAACTTTTTTTATATACTGCTCCAAAAACGGCTCTCTTTTTAAAAAAAGCTGTTGTGGGGCTAGAGTAGTTCTCTTTCACTGTAGGAAAAAAAATCAGATGGTGTCAAGATTGTCAGCTGGGTGTCTCTTTCAGCTGGGTGTCAGCTGCTTATATTGTCCATTGAGTAAAGATAGTGTTATTTCATACTATATAAGATGGCAATAAAAAATAATGGGGCATGACAAGAAGATCCGCTGGATTGCCACCGATTAATTGTTGGCTGACAGTTATCTATATCATAACCCTACATGTAACATAGTACAGGTTCCAACAACTGATAACTTTCATTCAATTTGATTTCTCCGCATTTTCTAATGATGACGATAACTAATACGATATCTAGTCGATCCAATTTTTAACAACAACCAAATGCCATGATATAGTTGCTGAGCACCTGTTTCTGATTGCCATCTCATTTCCAATAATCTTTAACGTCAATCATCTTTACTCAATGGTAAAACTGTGTGGTAAATGGTACCACACAAACAGGGGACATGTGATGGATTCAGTTTTATGAGCAAGAAATTAAATTAATAAATAAATAAATTCATTAATTCAATAGATTTAGCACTTTTTTGAAAAAATGGTTTGTTAAATACAAGGCTTAAAGTTGCTTTTTCAAACACTGAAAAAGTGTTGTAACTCTAGAGATGAAATGAACAACTCGTAATAACCGTATGAGGGCCAAGGTAACAGAGGTTTTGTTTGGATTTAAACATAGAGATTGCAAAGTTGGCAACTGTCAACTTTGAATTTTTTTTAATTCTTTCTTAAAAGACCCCATTTATTTCACAACCAGTCAGCAAATAATAACTAATAATATGAAAATAACTTACTTGTGATAATTAGTCGTTACCAAACCTTATCTTATATTCTAAAACAAGCAATGTTTGTACGGGCAAAATTTTTTCCCTCCAAGGATTTTTGATTTATTTGGTTGAATATGGGGGTTTTCAATTTCAACTAAAATTGTATCAAGCATTTTTTGTTGATAAATGTGCTACTCCAATATGGTACCTTGGCATTTTTAGTTGACCAGGGTTTAAAAGTCCATTCAAAATTAATGCAGTCGAACAGCTGATTTCAATTCACTATATTATTCCCATTTTCCTGATGAGAATCTAACCGATCACAATAACCAAACTACAGGCTGTTTAATGTCTCATGTTGCGAAGCGCATCCAACATATCGATCCACCTCGCCGAGTTGAAGGCATTCTTGACATCAAACGTAACAGAAGCACTACTTGGCGGGAGAAATGGTTGTGGGTCTTGGCTCTCTCCACAGCTCTATGGACTTCGGTGATAGAATTGATCGTTGACTGTCCCTTTCTGAAGCCGTACTGATGGGGGCATAAGTCAGGTGGAAACAGATCAGCTTCTCAAACAGCTTCCCAGCCGTGTCCAACATACAAAGAGGCCTCTGGGACGACGGCAGCTCGGGATCACATTTGCCCTTGCTGATCAGTACAAGACTGGCTGTTTTACAGGGAGTCGGAAACACCCCTTCTACCAAACACGCGTTGTACATTCTCAACAACAAATCAAATCAGGATTAATTGTAAAGACATTCTTTAAAGCCTCGCTAGGAATCCCGTCCAGGCCAGAAGCCTTGTTGCTCTTCAGGGAGAGAACGGAGGTATCCAGCTCCTCGATTGTAAAGAGTGAACGTCCTCTACCCGTCCGAAGCCAACCGGTGGTCGCTACAGATGTTCAGGAAACAACGCAGCGATGATCCTCGCCATGGTGGCGCCCTCCATGATGGAAGGTGTAGAGCGGGCACCATGTTTTTCGTCTTGATGCAAGGAACAAGAGGGATAAGGAATAAAAGGAATAAAAAAACCAGAGAATTCCAGAGAGTTCCGGGACACCCTGTGTATGCAATTGATTTTAAAATTATGTCATTTTGAAGACCAACAGATGGCAAATAAAATCTCCAAAAATGACAGATTTATTCAATATAGCCTATTTTTCATAGGAGAATTGTACCACAAAAAATTGTGAAATGCCTGCGCAACAAGGGTAGACCACTCGCGCTTCAACCAATACAAAGAGCATGAAAAAAACTACACCAGTGGGAACTTCCTCCCCTGACACAGGGCCGGCTCTACCATATAGGCGAACTAGGCAACCGCCTGGGGCGCCGAGGCCTGAGGGGCGCCATCGTGGTGGAGATGCCCCTATTTTGTAATAAAGAGGGCCGACGATCAGCAGTAATCAGTGCCCTTCATCGGAGGCCAAGAGCGCCCTCAAAACATGTTTCATTGGTAATAAAAAGCTTGCCATTCGGCATAAATAGCGCCCCAAATAGGCCAAAAAAGCTTGATAAGAATTGAATCACATCTCCGACCGGCATTAAAAAGTGCCACTGATCAACGTAAAGAGCGCTCCAGCCGGCGGCAATTATTGTTTTCTACTCAACAATAAATAGTGCCCCTGACCGGAGTTATATTGCACCCCCGACCTGTGGTAAAAAGCGCCCTGATGGACGGAAAAGAGCACTCACAATAAGCATAAATAGAACCCCTGATAAGCAGTTAAAAACGGCCCCAACCGATAGTGAAATGTCCCTGATCGATGGTAAATAGCGCCCCCGACCAGCGACAAACATTGCATTCTAATCAACTGAAAATAGGGCCTCTGATTAGAGTGAAATTGCGCCCCCGGCCGGCGCTAAACAATGTCCCCCATTACCAGTAAAAAGCGCCCCTGATCGACGGAAAAGAGTCCCAAATAAGCACAAATAGCGCCTATGATTAGCTGTAAAGAGTGCCCTAGATCGGTGGCAGCAAAGAGCGCCCCTATTGGTGGTAAAACGGGCGCTTTCAATAGAATGTGAATAGCGCCCACGATCTGCAGTAGAGAGAAAGAGTCAACGATCAGAGGTAAAAAGCGCCCCAATGAAACACATGATTTTTTTCTTGATATCTTAAATGGATCTTTGCATCTTGGCAATGGATAAATAATTGTTTTGCAGATTTTGTTACAATTCATTATGTATAATAGTTATATTTTTTATTCCAAGTTCTTTACCTAATAATAAGTTGGGAATCAAAATCTATTTTTATCTTAAAAGGTTTTTTTTGTAATCAGTGTTTAGGCTTAAAAACGGGTAAAAGAAACGGCTCAAGTGGTTTCGGGTGGGAGGGGGTGGGGGCGCCTGTCCACACTTTTGCCTAGGGCGCCAGAAAACCTAGGGCCGGCCCTGCCCTGACACCAGAGTAAGTTTGCGGCTGCGCAACTTAAAATACTATGAACTTCAAAGGTCAAATTAAAGTATTGAAGCAAAGTAGGGGAAGTCAGGGCAGTAGGAAGGGAATCTTTCCATTGGTGGGAAATGAAATGCTGTTTTTTTTTACAGCATGGGTATGGTGAAGAGTTTACCTGCAGTATTGTGAGCTCCCAGAGTGCGGTGCTGGCGGCATTGCAGTGCTCGGGCTCCCCCAGCTCAGGACTGTACACTCCCTGGCCCAGCGTGGGGTCCGTGTCTAGCAGCACATCCACCCCCATGCCCAGCTGTAACAGACACGATCGGATAAGTGGGCAGGTTCAATATGGGCAATTAATAGCAAAATTTGAATTTTAAAACTTAAAAAAAAAAAAACATTTTCTTAGAATCTCCAATCTTTTTTTTTTTTACATTAGATCTTGTTATTTAAAACAATCATTACTGTCTCCAGTTTTTAGAATTGATTGGTCATCCATTTAAATGATCACTGTTGATTCCATTCCCACAACTTTGAAAATACTTTTGCGAAAATAGTTTTTAAAATTTTTACCCTTCATTACATAAACATTCAGTGCACTTTTCTGCATAATTTGGGTAAATTCAAATCAATCATAAGGTTTTGCAAATTTTCATCTAATTTTCATCTTTTTACTGTAAGAAGTTAGCAAGCTTACTTTTTTATGATTCCTCATTTCCCCATTACCCAGGCATCAGGAGAATTTATTGACTCTTTTTCTCTTAAGAGATATATTCAGCTAAGAGATTTTTCAGCTCCGACAGAAAATACATTTGAAAATTTAATACTAAGTTATCTATTTTATAATTTATTTATTGTGCACAGTACGCAGACATTACAGGAAGTACAGGTATATTTTGTAATTGTAAGCCGATCTTAAGCCAAATATTACAACTTAAGCCTTTCTGACTGATCATGCCTACTGGATGCATGACACAACTCTAGAGCTTCTGATTCTACCTGCATGACCCGCCGCACCAACGCCAAGGCTCCCAGACAGCTGTTGTGCAGCAGCTGGGTCCCCAGGATGCTCAGGCGTTTGGTGAATGCCAACAATCGCTGCTGGGTGATCTTCTTGCGTCTCTGGATCAAAACTATTTCTAGTATCCGGAGCACAATCTTGACATCATCGTGGGTTTTACCTGGGAGGATATAAATTTCATAATAACACACTAACAAGAAAGCAGCTGAAACTGTTACAAAGCCCTATCCAAACAAAAAACGCTGAAAACAAGACAGATCAACATAAAAATCTATTTAAACAATTGTTTATGCCTCATGGCATTTGCTTTTCAATTACCAAATGAACAATATGCTGTCGTTCCCAAGTTGATGTAAGGTAGTTCATAAAACTTTTTTTAGATACCTTAATGGTGGGTGGTGGTACAAACTAGAGTGTATACAAGTTTGTTTACTCAAAACTGTCTCAGGATTGTCCCAACAAAAATGTATAAGTATTATACTTGAAGCAAATGTTCTTTTTAATTATCTTCAATATTTTTCAAGGGAACATGTCCACATACCGTATGGCCCAGCCCGTGCCGGGTGCACCCCACACATGTCTGGCAACAATGCACTGCTGGTGTCTAGCTTATGACCCCTATGGTGTAGGGATGTGGTCACACCACCTGCAACTCACCTTACCTTGATATGGTCGGCTGAGTACCAGCCCAGGGGTGCAGAATATGTTTGATCAGGCAATCTAGGATCGGAGGAAATTTCAAGGTGTTTAAACAGTTTTTGGAGAAATTATGAATTTTTTTTTACATTTCTTAACCATCAAAAGAGTTGAAAATTAAAACTGAAAATGGTTGTATAGAAATAATTATATACAGGTACTGAAAGTAGTTTTGATTTGATTTTAAGTAGGCCTACTTGTGTTTTAATATAATAAACTAAAATTAAAATAAAATTTTTTTATCATTTCACTGCCCTATTGCAAGCTGTTAAGTTTTAAGGCATATATGTCATATGCCATATAAGTCATATGGCATATAAGTCATATATGTCGCGTATCTTTGGGAAATCTTTGATCCGTAACAGTAGAATCGGGGGAAATTTTAGGAGTCAATAAATTTTCTGCACCCCTGTACCAGCCATGAAACTGTGCACTGCAGGTGACTGCGCCACATCCCCTGCTCACAGTGGGTTGTTGCAGTTTGACTTCGGCCTAGTGGGGACCACCCCTCTGGACTGAAGATTGCATAATTACAAGTCCAGCAAGGCGGAAGACAAAGCATAGGCAAAATGGAGTAAGGAAAACACATAGATCATGCTCAATCTCCTGTTCCATATACTATGCTCTTGAAGTGTAACCCCCTCCCTAAACAGTCCACACCCCACATACGCATGAAAGAGAGGGGAGATTAACATGAAAGATGACATGAAATCTGTGATTACTATAGCTAATTTTAAACTAGGAAGATGTGGGGATAAGGGCAAACAATCTTCTGTAAACTCTTTCTATTTATTTATTTTTTGACAGCCTTCACTAAAACAGGCATCACTCTATATATTCTTCCACTATCCAAAAATAGTGTAAATCCTATCAACAGGTGTAAGCGAAGCTTCTAGGCCCGGTGCATGTTTGCACTTTTCCCTCCCCAGGTATATTAGTTTGGCATGTTGTGCATGCTCTAAATTAGTCAAAAGATCTGTACTCATCATTGTCAACATTTTTAAAGGTACATCCCGCTTACCGGCATGAATGTAGAAGAGGTTGTTGTACAGGTGAGTGTAGAAGCGAGCAGGGTCGATGTTGAGAGCCTCACCCTGGCCGGACAGGATGGAGAAGACGGTCTCGACGCAGTGGAGCTTCTCCCGTGGCCGCAGCGAGCCTCCCTCCATTAGGTCGTCCAACACAGCGATCAGGTCCGAGAAGAACTCCACGTTAATGCAGTGTGCGAACCTGCACATGACAAGCTAGACTGTGACTAGACGTACTTTACCACAATCAAAAATGAACTAATCTGCAATTTAATTAATGTAGAAAATATATTTGGACATTTTAAGAGTCATCTTCACCCCTGGGCGAGTAGTCCATTGTTGCGTAGTCGGCAATGTTAATCATACGGCTTTTATGCTAAAACATGGTCTTGTATTCCCCTGTTTCGGACGCCGTTTTTCAACCGATTAAGAACTTGGTAAGTGTTTAGTTGAATAGTTATATTAGGTTTCTCATACTCGAAATTTTGAAAATTTTACTAAATTTTGAAATATTACTAAGGAAAATTGAGTTACTTTGCGACGTCACAGAGAGTAATATTTGTTAAATTTTCAAAATTTCGAGGTATGAGAAACCTAATATAACTATTCAACTAAACACTTACCAAGTTTGAAGAAAATCGGTTGAAAAACGACGTCCGAAACAGGGGAATACAAAACCATGTTTTAGCATAAAAGTTGGATGATTAACATTGCAAACTGTGCAACAATGGGTAACTGGTCCAGGGGTGAAGATGACTCTTAAACATTAAATTATATTGCAACAAAATATACAATGGATCACCAAATCCATGTTTTTCTTTATGTTAGGCTTTTATTACTTAATAAATACTTCACTTACTTTGCTAAACCCTCCAATGCTGAACTGAGAACCTTAGACGATGGTGCTTTCTTCAAAATTCTAAAATAGATGGTAAAAACAACCTTCATTACTTCTGTCAAATTTTTCTGCTTATTTTGCTTATTTTCTTCTGCTTTTGTTTCAAGCAGTTCTTTTTCCAGTTGTTCAAGTCTCTTTGACCTCTATAAATAAGAAACATAAATACAACATGATTCACTTTTTAATTGTTTTGAAACATTATAGGGAAACCATCTTTTACCAAATTACAAACTTGTTGATTATTTTTGGTACTGAAACCTCTAAAAGTGTACATTTTTTGTTCTCTCATTATTCTGAATCTGGCTGTTCTGAAAAGCAACTTGTTCCATACATGAGAAAAATACCTAATTTTTTAAAGCAACTTGTTCCATACATAAGAAAAATACCTAATTTTTTCTTTGTTTAAGAATAGTGAAAATCCCAGTTGTGGATTTTTGAATGAATTTACAGTCATTAGAAACGATTCTGCCTTTATGGCAGCCATTCTTTAAGGTTTGATTGCTGATGACAAGCTTTAAAATTACAATGTTTAATTAGTATTTGCTGCAATTTCAGAATTAGGAACCGCTTTCAAGAATTTCCAATCACTGAATGTCCTCCAAGTAAACATTGGGAGTAAAAAATTTTTCAGCTTGCATTTATGAACTCCTTGCTAAATCAAATAGTACCCTCAAAATAGCGGGATTTTACTGTACTTTTAAATTTTGCAAAGTTGTACTTTAAACCACAGATCAGTTAAGACCTATCAGGGAACCTTTTGATTTACATATTGTATGAAAAATTGTTATCATTTGCAATGTGCAGTGAGTGTCTTAATAACAATTTAAAACTTGATGTAAATAATATTTCTTTTAAATAACATTAAAAAATCAAATACTTACTTTGCGCTCTTTTTTACTCATTGCTAAAAGTTTTTGTTTATGGGTCATAAACTTTTTCTGCTTGATCTCAGTTTCTTTCTCTTGGTCCAAATTGACATCCTTTATACGCAGTCCCAGCAAAACGGATATTACTTCCTTGTGAACTGTGTGTGACCTTGACTTGACTAAGTGATTAATTCGCCTGACAATCTGTAAAAAAAATCTTAGTTATACTTAACTTGTTGTGTAAAACAATGCAGCTGACTGATTTTAGTGATTATACCAGTGAACTCTCGATAGCTCAAACTTTATGGGACCATGATTTTTCCTCAATTATGGTATGGTTCTACTAATGAATAGTTTGGAGTAATGTTTTTATTAAATTTGTCTTACAGAGCTACAGAGGTAATGTACATTAAGGTAGGGACAGGAGACAGACCCTAGACCGTATGTGTCATCAACTTGTGATTCATGTGCTAGGATATTGACTTGTGAAGGTGAAAAAACAAATTTGGAATTATATACTGAATTTTGAGTAATGAGGTAATTTCTGTACCTCATCGATTTATAGAGGAAAAATTTAACTGATAATTATTTTGAGTTTATGGGTTTTTATATGACTTAGGCAGGTAAATATAATGAAAATAATCTGACCAATTTTGACCAAGGGTGTAGAAAATAATTCGAGATACTGTACTGAGGACTTTGAGTTATCGAGGTTCAAGTTGGCAAGTGTCGACTGTATACTACAATGGAGCCATCACCAAAAATTTAACAATTTGTTATTTGTGATAAAAACAATATATTTTATGAATAAATATTGTGGTGATACAAGTATTTATGTGGTAAAGCAAATTAATCTTACTTGAAAATGTTATACTTTTATATCATGATGCACCGCAATCTCGGATTTGGGGGTCTGTCGGTTGTTTTTCTCTCTTTGTGTTTTATAGTTTAACACATTCACTGTGCCTAATAGTGAGAACAAATCGAAACCTCATGCTAAAAAATTTTATTGTACCAAAACATGCCTTTATATAACGTAATTAAGAAACAGAGGTCAAAAATGTTATCCGTTGTGTTTATGACGTCATATCGTGACGTCATATTTATGGCCCAGTACTGTGCCATGAGAAAGTAGAGGGGATCCCAAGCTGGCTCCCAAGGGGATCTCAAGTAGGTGCCAGTCAAGCCACACCTACCAACCACGCTAACATGGTATACAACTAATTCCGCCAAGAGCTAACCTAACAAAATACAAATGATGAGTGCATTGTAGCATGGCACAGTACTGTGCCATCAGCGTGAGCGTTCAAATTTTCATGGCACAGTACTGTGCCATTAGCAGTGAATGTGTTAAGCTATGTGTAACTCCAAGTTTTATCAATAATGTAAACTTTTTACAGAACCTTTGTGCTCCTGTATAGCTGTGCTGGTGTCAAGTGAGTAATTTAAAATTGATAGCCTATACTTACGTCCAAGGTGATCTCGCCGCGTTTGTCCTCCTTGAACACGCTGGTGTAGCAGGCGGCTACTCGCTGCCTCACAGACTCCCTCGGATGGTTCAGGTAAGGCGTCAGCATCTGCACGATGTTCTTGTTGTAGTTGAAATACGGATGGCTCACCAACAGTTCACAAATGCCATTGATGGCTAGCTCTCCCAGCTTGATGATTTGCTGGAACCCAACCACAAAACATATATATTTTTAAATGACCTTCATTTAACCGAGGGGTTGTTTAAAACTGCAAGTGTTAGATGAATTTAAAGGATTTTATCCCACGGAGCATAGAGAATTAGAATACAGTAGAAGCTCTGTTAACTGACCCCTAAGGGACCAGACTATGGTCGGATAACAAAAAAGGTCAGCTTAACCGAATACGCAGCACAGAAAACACTGCCCGCACAAAATATTGAAAGCAACCGACTGGATTTGACTTGCTACGGTAATGTATGATCGACCTCTTGTAACACATGAAAGTTATTTTTAAATCATTATCGCAACATCGGCTTGCACAGCAGTTTTCATATTTTTTGAAAACGGTTGGTTCGTCAAAGGTCAGTTAAGAGAGCTTCCACTATATGTTCATCAGTAATTTTTTACACTTTCTTTGAACGTAACTACACTATCCGCAGGTTAACTGTAATTCAGAATTAACAATTTGGGCTTTCATTGAATTAGAGAGAATAAATGTGGCATGGGGGCAGGACCCTCATTGAGCCGTAGGTGGAGTAATAATCCCATCGCCTATAAACTTGTATGTTTTGTAAGGTTTATTTTCATATCTTTAATTTGTGGGATAAGAGTCTAAGTAAAATAAGCTTTAGCTCTGATATCTCAGTATTTCCCTGACTATTAGTCTGATTCCCTGACTTTAATACCTTTATTGAAATGGCGGCCTAACTAAACAGATAGTTCAAGATTCAAGATTTTTATTAGTCATAAGGCATACAAAGTTGATGCATTGGACATTGTCAGTAAATAAATATAAATCTCAATAAAAGTTCGCATGAAACCTAACTAAGTTAAAAACATCCAACTTTAGTTTAATAGAAGTGAATGAGAGATGAGTGTAGGATGATTGTGGCGCGATCTTGTAGTCCTTTTACTGACTAAGGTCAACATTCTTTTTAGACAGGACTGTTAATTAATATCCCAACAGCCAATGGTATCTAGGGACCTACAGTTTAACCTGGATACAAACCACAATTTCGACCTCATATATAAAAATTGGTCTAATTATGAGGATGGTCTAATTATGAGGATGGTCTAATTATGGATGAACTAGTATTCACTAGTGCGGATGTTAATCCCCACCAGTGAATATCGCATCCACAAGCCATCTCTTATAACTATCCAATTAGCTGGACTACAGGAAGACGCCACCTTCCCCTGACCAGGGATGTGTCGATACCAAAATTTATCGATTCTCGATACCAATACCGATTCTTCAAAAATCGATTCCCGATTCTCGATACCATCGACAAAAAAACCTAGCTTAGCTCTAAGTAGTAAAATTTATCCCCTCGGTTATATATTTCAGACTCTGGTCTGCCTTTTATAAAAATAAAAATTTTAGATTCATTATCTTAAACCTTTTTGTAAAATATATTTGCAAGCACTACAATAAAAACGCATATAATTTATTTTCAATGCTCAAAAATGAAAAGAATTAATTCCTAAGCAAGATAACTATAAAAAAACAGTAATAATTATTAAACTTGAATGAATAGATAACCTAAAAATCAATTCACTATAGAAATAGTCAAATCACAAACACTAAATACAGATTAACACTAAATACAGTGTGTTTAAGAACACACAAAATTAACTAATTAACTTTCAATGTTAAGAAATGAAAACGATGTACTTAAATAAGCAAGTTAACAGTTTACTATTACGTAACATGAATATTTAATAGGGGGTGGACGAATATCATATTTTTGGAACGAGTCGAGTCAAGTAGCCTAATACGTGAACATAAAAATATTGAAAATTGCCTTAAATTAACTAGCCTATACTAAAATATAAAAATATACAAGCCTACTATACTAAAATAACTAGCCTGTCCTACTAGGATTACAAAAGATCACTTTAAGTTTAATTTGCTTAAAAACTACGTGAAGGAAAAAATTTATGGGTTTTAAATTGCTGATTATTAAAAAAAACTTAAGTTAAAAACTTGTTGACGGAATAAAAAGATTGAAAAGTTAGCCTATAACCACCATCAAATGAAAAAAAAGAAAATCCCCTGTTACAGTTACTTACTTAACTTTTCACTTTCATGTTTCACTTAGGCTACTTTGAAATGTTTCCAAATAAAAGCTTTTCCCTATTCACAGTTTTGGTATTAGGCATAAAAGTTAGGCCAAAGGCCTACTTTATTTATTCATACACGGAATATTCCATTTTCAATTATCATACAAAATAATTAATATTACAAGAAATGTAAAGATTCTACTTTGTGTCACAAGCCTAGAATGCCAGGATGCCCCAGCTGAATCACTAGATTTTTAACTCTATCTACTTCCTTTGTCTTTGTTCATAAGAAAATCTTCACAACTCATTTTGTTTAGGAATTATTGTCACTTCTCCGAAATACTCAAGCTATGTACACATAATTTTCACAGTTTAGGAATTCACATAATTCCCTCGATTTGCCGTCTGCTCGTGGTAGAATGTCTCTTAACTGAGTAAATGCTAGCTAGCTTTAGTGAACAGCCATGAAGCCTGTTTGTTAGGACTTAAAAGATCACAAAGAACAATAAATCCAATGGCTGTCTTATAATCAAAGCAATTTGAGAGAAAAATACATTGATTATCAATTAATAAACATGATATATTTTTGTGAATGCTGAATTAGGAAAATAACATACAACAATAAAATAGTATTACGTTGGCTATTTGAGGTTAGCCATTGGTAAACCTGATTGTTCATCTTGTCACTCTTCACTCTTCTGTTTGTCGGCATTACTACTATTCTGCTAATGTCAACACAGCTCTTTGTTTTGTCTTAAGTTATATGAATCAGTTTTAAATAATTGTTTTGATGCAATTAAATGTCAAATAATGATTGATTATTAGTTTAAAGTTTTCCAAATGTTTTAAAAATGTACCGCACAAATGAATATTATTTAAATCAGTAGCTATGTTGACTCACTACCCCTAACAATCGGTGCAGTTGCATCCGTCGCCATGTTGCCACAATGCCAATGCCAGTCAAGAGTCGAGTCCAGTCCAAGATTTGGAAGTATTTAACTATCTTGACATCTGTCTTTTATTTTAAGAAAGTAAAATTAAATTAAATATCTTAAAGTTAAAATAGTAATTAAATTATGGCAATATCGTCAAGATCTAATCTGAATATGGGACTACTTTTCTGGCGCTTGTTTGCGCAGTTACCAGCAGTCGCCACTTGCGTACGCGAGATTGTTGTTGATATTGTTAAGCTTTATTTTCTTTCGATCAACCGAAAGAAAATCATTTTTACTTTATTAGACTTATTTGATTGTTCCACCGTCTGTAAAAGTGGCTTTTAGTATGTTTTAATGTGACGCAATGATGCAATAACTTGAAATTAAATTACCATTTACCAGACAACTGAACCGACCGGTATCGAAAGTATCGGTATTGACTTTAGACAATCGATTCTCGATACCGATACCAATGGCCAAGTATCTTTGGTATCGAGAATCGGTATCGAGAATCGACACACCCCTACCCCTGACCATAGAAACCCTACTCTTGTTTGTGTGTATGAGGAGTATTGATTATCTGGATTGATAGTTTGATTTTTTTTATATTTGAGTTTCAGTGGATTTAATATATTATTTGACATGCCAGCAGTACACCAATACCACACATTTTGCACCATCAGACGATTCTTGACAGTCTACATCAGGCATCGATGCGATGAGGCAGTGGAAGTAGTCAAACAGGGATATGAGTAAAGACAGGATGTAAACTTTCGCTTCCAAACTATCAGTCACTTGATAGCACCTAATTTACAAGCAATATCAGCAATTTATAACTTTTTTTGCTGACTCTTGAGTTTAAAGTTGTGAAAAGAAAAGTTATTGGAGGAAGAACCATGATCAAATTGAAAAATGGTGTTTCTCTGTCCACCGGATTGTGGATGAACACACTTTTTGTTTTACTTTTATATATAACAAAGTGCCTATAATTTATTTTCAGACATCTCTTGCATTGCCTCATAATAAACATTACTGAATATAGCCATGATTAGTTGCTGCAACCACAAAAATGATGACTCACAGCCGACTCTGCTTTATCTAGATTTTCTGGATAGCTAAATAGTTATCTTGGTATTGGCAAAGATCATTGAAATAAATACTTTTAATTTAAATTGCCAATTCACAATACATTGAGTCAACTCACTCGCTGACTGAGTCATTACCAATAAATATTTTAACTACGGTAAATGAAAAAACATTAAACACAAACCTCACTTCGAACTCGATTATCGCCCTTTTTCTTGTGTAATACTTTAGCCAACTTTTCTAACCTCATCAGGAATAGGCGATAACCTTTCAAAAGGCTTTTTTCAAAGTCATGAAGCTGTTTAGTGTCTTTCTTTACTGAAAGAACAAAATATATAATTATAAAAAGTATAGGCCTAACAATACACTAAAATATAAACTGACAACAGACGGAGGGAAAATTAATCACTAACAATCACCCCTGCACCATGCATCGCAAGAATGATTACTCCTCTTAAGTATTCCTGAAAAATGAAGTTCCATTTCTAAGAGATTATAAGTTTTTCTCCTCTCTTGTCTTACTGATAATAAGAAAAAAAAATTACAAAATTGAGATGCAGATTTTTTTTCTTCAAATTTATGCTTTTAAGCGTAACTTAAATAATTAATGGGATAGAAAAAAATTCTAACTGTCCAAAACTTAGAATTAAACAATATACAATGTAATAGTGCTAGGGGTCAAAAGTAAAATTGTAACTAAAAGACAACATTGAATTATAGAAAATCTAATCTAGGTACTCACTTTCTACTGTATTTCGTCAACATAAATAAATCATACTTAAATATCATACTAACGTAATCACTAGTCATGTCGAAACTTTTCATTAAATAGATCTCAGCTAGCTCAAAATTGAGCTGGTCAGTACTTTCAACACAACCTGAACATAGAACCTCATATATTAGCCTGCAGGTTCCCTAAAAAATAGCTTGGAGGGTCATATCTGAAAATCTGAGCTGTTGATACAATCCTATATAACACGAGCAATGCCTGAAGCTATGTGTGTTCCACGATCTTGAAATCTAGCGGGTAGACTTTGCTTAAACTTTGCATTTAAAAATAAAGGAACATTAATGTAAAGCAGTCTTTTGAAACTGCTGTTAACTATGAAGAGTTACAGTTGGTTGTTAGCTAGAAATCTAAAATAAAAATAAAGAGAAGGTAGGGATCAAGACATGCAACACCCTCTATGCACCAGGTGTTCTTTTGGACCTATGACGTCACCATTTACTAATACTGCTAATGATAATGATGATGTCATAGGTGTAAAAGAACATATGGTGCATATAGGGTGTTGCATGTTTTGACCCCTACCTTGTCTTTATTTATTTTAGGTTCCTTGGTTGTTAGTATAAATTTAATAGCTTTATTATTATTAATAGCTATTACAAAAGTGAATTAAAAACCAACGAGCAAGGCTCGGTTAACCTGGTACTGTAAATAAAGGTTGATTATGAGATACGAATATATTAAGAATTTACACTTTCTTAATGGTAGGTTACAAAAGCAGCCTAATAGAGTCATTCAGGAGATGCTTTTTCTAGCATTTTAGACTGCCACTGACCATTTGTGAGCCCGTGGTATTGAATGTATAAAAAAATTTAAATTAAAACAGTACACCCAATAACACACTCCTTGCAGATATGGTAGAATGACAAAACTGGAGATTTTCAAATCATAACAATATCTAAACAATTATGGCCCATAGAGGCAAAATGATGCTTTTGGAGTGCTTAATAAACTGGGTTATCAAAGAGAGTACAAGCAGGCAAAGGAAGCAATGAAGCAATTCATGGTAGGTATATTATTAAGCTTAAAATACGCACCGTCTCAAAGATGTCTGTTTAATGTCTCAAAGCATGTATAATGTACTGTAATCACTATAAATCAGGCTACAAAACTTACGCTTGACTGTCGGATCTTCATGGTGTTTTATTTGGTACGACGGGAGAATATCTTTGAATACTTCAGTCAAAGACAAAAGGACCAATTTTTGCACCGTAAGCCTCACCTCCATCCTGCTTTCATTCATGATATCAAGAAGCAAACTTAAGTTCTTCACCTAAACAATAAGAATAATAAAATACAAAACAAAAAAAGTGACAGATAAAAATAAATCATGTTCACAATAACTAGATTTCATTTACACTATTTTATTGTTGACCTCCTTGATCATTGACACAAGTTAAGCTCTTTTATGAAGAGGAGAATGTCATAAAATTACTTTTTAAGGCTTTCACTCTCCCGAGAGTCATCAACGCTCACCTATTTACTTCTTTTTTTAGGTACTTAAAGACTGTTATACAAAATAACACTATATTCTTTTTAGGTTATTTTGAATTGCAGTCTTAAAGACTTACATCAATTGAAAAAAGACTATTTTCTAAACAGCTTGTAACATTTTATTTTTGCCTTTTAGAAAACTTTATAAGACAAACTGTAAAAAAAAAAAAACTGTTATAAAAAAGTGAAAAATTTTAGTGACCTAATCTTACAGTTGGTCTACAGTAGTCTGAATAATCCAGGAAGACTTGAATGAATGAATAACTAACTAGCATACCCTTAACACATTCATTCTTTTAAGATAAAAGTATTCAAGTATAATTAGCGCCTATTAAGTAAACTGTATTTTGAATCATCATATTCAAATTTTCAAATTCAAATATAAATGAAACGCTAAAAATGCAGTACAGTTAAAATGGCATAAATGAAAATGTATCCACATGTGCTGAAAATAACAATAAATTAAACTTACAAAGGGTTAATCTTGTAGGGTGTCCTACATGGATTACAGACAAACGCTTTATCCTATAATATCTAAACAAAATTATTTCTTATTAAATTGACACCAGGAAACATCATGGAAATATTTTTTAACAATATATAAATACAGGGTGTTCTAAAAACAA
Source organism: Neoaliturus tenellus (assembly GCA_030545055.2). Taxonomy (NCBI): domain Eukaryota; kingdom Metazoa; phylum Arthropoda; class Insecta; order Hemiptera; family Cicadellidae; genus Neoaliturus; species Neoaliturus tenellus. The sequence continues at coordinate 38,591 of JAQYXR010000820.1, forward strand.
TGGGTCACATGTTCAAATCTCAGTATTTTCAAGTGAAAACATATGGCTTATTATGTATCATTTTAAAACTGTAAGAAAAATAAACATTTTAGTGAAAACAGAACTTAAATATCTTCAACCCTTCCAAAATGGCGACCATTTCTTTGAAAAATTCAATTGTTACGGTATGGCCTGTATTTCTGACCCCTAGAAACTTGAATCCCTCAGATTAAAAAAGTGTGATCGTTACCAACTTAGCTTTACTACGATATATCACATGTAAGTATTATTTAAAATACCCCCGTCGCAGCACACCTGCGTACTCAGCGAATTTCCAAAGAAATTTGAGATTTTGTATTTTCCCCATAAACACCATTGGAATGAGTATGTAGGTTTGCTGCCATGGGATGTCATTAGAAAATGTTAGTTGTAAGGAAATGTAATGGTTAGTTAAGGTAAAAATATCAATTTATATCAATATTCCGCACTTTTTAATTTTCCCTATAAAAACCCCATTTGGGTGAGTATGTAGGTTTGCCACCACCTGGCTGTTGTAAGCAAATATCAGTTAAACCTCACCTAGTGAATGTACATTCAAAATTTTATTAAGTTATGTCCATAAATAAGTGAGATACAGGGTTTTGTTGATTTCCCATAAGATTAACATGTGAATCCTATTTTTGAATTTTCTCCGTAACCCGTTGAGCCAAGTTAAAAATTCAAAATACTAAATTATTTGTTTTTTTAAGTTCTTTTAAATGGTTTTAGTTAAAGTTGTTGAATTTTGAAAATTAAGGTCCAAAAATGCCAAAAAACCCATTTTTTACCCCTTTTAAACCCCATAAAACCCCGTTCCCATAACCCGATCATGCTGGTTTGCGAACTCATGAAAATAGACCTGGTCTTACATGTTCATACCAAATTTCATAAAAATCGGAAGTCCCCTTCAAAAGTTATCAGTACCACGGACTATATATATATATATATATAAATATATAAGTAGATAGTAATATGGGGTTCCTGGCTCACTTTTGGAGACAATCAAAAATCAAACAAATTTCACAGTTTTTTAATACAATTATGCAATATTTTTGCCATTTTTTGGCCAATTTTCAGCTTTTGTCAAATTGTCATAAAAAATATGCAATTTTAATGAAATTTTTAACAAATATGCCTAAAATTTTCTACAAAATAAAATTTTTTTAAAAACAAGTAAAATTATCACATTTTATAAGTATTTTTTAAATAAAATTAATAGTCGACTTTTCATAAGGTAATTTAAAATTTTAGTAGTATTTTTTCAATAAATTTGACTAAAATAGTAATATTCTAATTAATTTCAGTAATATCATTTTTGATTATATTATATTCAAGTAATTTTTCAGATACAATAATAATATAACAATTTAATTTATTTTACTAGTAGCTACTATATCATAATCAAAATCTGCATTAATAATAATATCATTTTTTGAACTTGAAATATTTGTTGGATTTTTTGTAGTATCAATTACATAAATTGGTCTATTATCTAGAAATTCTGTTGGACTATAATACATTTTACTACTAATATAATAAACTTTTTTGTAATCTTGATACATTTCATACATAATTCTAAATTTTTCATTGTTTATATCAAAATTTTCCAATTCATCAGGGTAATAATGACCATTTAGTTTTACTCTTATATTTTTTACATACATACTATCAAATTTAGAAGTATCAAATAACTGATCATTTGTTCTTGATTTTTGAAATCCAATTATAATAAATTTTGGATTATAAATATTTCTATAGATATTTGTTATATCAAAACTTAAATTCTTTCCTGTAATATTTTTTTGTTCAATGCATTGCCAATGATTAAAATGAAAATTTACTTTTTCAAATTTGCTTAGTTCATTAATTAATTGAATTTTACTTGTTGTTTTGTATTCAATTATAGGAACTCTAATAAAAAAATCATCAATTGTTATTTTACCTTCAGTTGGTAATGTAGCATTATCATAAGATCCATCAGCCTTTTTAGTTTTCCATCTAAAAATTGCATCATTATCTTCTGATCTAATAAATGTTATATTAAAACCTCCTTTGTATATTGGAATATTTACATTTTCAAAAAATCCTAATCCAAAATGAGATAAATTACCAATTGCTTCAAATTTATTTTTAAAATTTGATTCAAAACCATTATTTATCTGATTTATTTCTGATTTTGAATAAGTTATAGTACCTTTAATTGTACTTAATAGACCAGGATATTCAATTTCATCAATCAATTTATTATGTTTTCTAACTTCAATTTTTGAAAATAAAAATGGAACAAAATTATCAATTAATTTTATATTAGCACCATTATCATATGCATTTCCATCAGATTTAGTCAATTTACCAGATATATAAAATTGAAATTTAGAAGTACAAAATCCATCTCCAAAATCTATATTAAATTCAGTTTTTTTATTAGGTTCATTTAAATGTAATTTAGATAATGGATAGAAATTTTTGTATTCAGCTCTTTCAATATCATTTACATATTTTTTGTAATCAGCCATTTATTAAGGATAAATTTTTTAAATCAAAAGCTTTTTAAAAACAAGTAAAATTTTTATAATTTTATGATGTTAAATTTTATAATTTTTATGTATCAATTTCATTTTTACTTTTAAAATATTCAATTTCAGTAGCATGATCAAGTATAAATTTTGCTGATATTTTTTGATGTTCTAAAATTAATTCCCAATTTAATGTAAATGCATAATCATGAATGAAATATTCAGTTAAATCTTGATATTTACAAATCAAATCAATATAATCTTTTAGTTGATAATTTATGAATTCAGTAATAAAATCTATAGTTAAATTTTGATGTTGAGCAATTTTTTGCCAATTTAATTTATTTTGAAACAATCTCATCATATTAATACTCAACTCATATTTTTCAGAAATATCATCCCAATCATCTTTGTTTAATTGATTTTGGTTTCTGATAATGAATAAATCAAATGAACTGTATAGAGCCATTTATTAGGGAGAAAATTTTGTAAAACAACTTTTCTTTGAATTACAAATACAACATTTTGATTTAATTACATTTATATTTTTCAATTTTATTATCTGAATATCTTTAGAATTAGTTTTTTGTTTACATTTAAGACAATAAATCAACTCCATTTATATAAAATAATTATTGTAACTTATCTATATCATCTTTAATTAGTATTATTTCAGCATTTAATTCTTTTATGGATTCATTGACTCCATCAAATAGAAATTTTAGTTCTTTTTCTAATTTTTCTTCTAAATTTTCAACATATTTTCCAATATTAATTAAATAGTCTGTAATTTTATTTAAATCTTTTTTAGTTTCTGAATGATCATTACCAATTTTAATAATTGAATCTAAAACTTCATCTAATTCTGATTTTATTACAACATCATATTTATTTATACTTGGTTTAACATTAACAATTCTTTTACCATTAATACTTATATAATTTTTTGATAAACCAATAGCATTTACTAGATTTTCAGTCTTTTTTAAATGACTTTTAAAACTTTTACTAAAATTATTAAAAAATATATTTAATTTAGAATTTATATAATCTTCTTTAATATTAATTGGATGTTTTTTCTGTCTTCCAAACAGATCAAATATATTTTGTGAATCCATATTTATTAAGGATTAATTTATTTATTATATTATCAAATTTTCTATTATTATTTAATTCATTTAATATAAAAATACATAAATGACCACAAATTGGTGGATCATTATAATTTTGAATTTGATTATCATTATAAAATATATTATCTTTTCCTAAATATTTAACTAATTCTATTGGTGGTTTATTAACTATATTTCCATATGAATCAAAATAATATTTAATTTTATCTTTTTTATAATAACAAACCCAATGAGTTCCATTTCCATCAAATGAATCTAAATTTATAATTCCACATTCAAATTTATTAACTTTATTAGGTAATATATCTCTCATAAATACACCTCTAAAATATTTTATATTTTTACACAATTTTTCTAATTCACCTAATGTTAGTGGTTCAAAATTTTTTTATAATTTTGTTTCATATATTTTAATGTTTTTTTATCTAAACCAGATCCTTCTACATTTTTTAATTCATGATCTAACCAATCAACAAAATTTCTAAATTTAGGAATTATAGATTCTTTTACTACTTTTGCTCCCTTTCTAACATTTGGTGTATAATTTTTAACTATAGGTATATTATCAGCAAAATCTAAAATTTCTTTTAGTAATCCACCATTTTTTATTTCTTTTAATTGATTATATGAAAATTCAAATCTTAATCCTTTATTTAATTTTTTATGTTTATTTAGTTTATTAATTTGTCTTTTAGATAATAATATAATATCTTTTCCATTTTCATTAAATTGATCAATATTAAATTGAATTATAACTGATTTTTTATTTTTAAATGCTAATTTTATTTTTGATTTTTGATTATCTGTCAAGTTTATATTTGTTTTTTCCATTTATTAAGAAAAAAATTTATAGTTTTTTATAATATAGATTAATATAATTAATTTTATTAAAATTTTAATCCTACTTCTAAACCCATACCAAATTTTCTTTTCATCCACATAGCACCTGATGTTGGTAATGCAATTAATCTTTCACCAATTCTATGATCATTTGATGTTACTATATCCCATGCTTTATCTTGTAAATTTTATCAGCTATTTCATTTCTAGATTTTGTATCTTTATGATCTCTATAAAATAAATCATGTTCTTTAGCAGCTTTATCTAAATCATTTATTCCAGGATCACCTCTTTTTACTCTTTTATTTAATTTAGTTCCAGGCCCTAGATATTGATAACCAGGTACATGTAATTCAAAAGGTAAATTATTTATAACATTATTTAAAATACCTGATCCATCTTTTAATAATGGTGATGAAATATTTGCCAAAATTCTTTTTAAATACTTAATTCCTTCAGGTTTTTCAATTAATTCATCTAATTTATTTGATATAAAGTCTTTAATTGCTTTCTTTTCATTTAAAAAATTATTATTGCCAGCTTTTTCTTGTGCATATATATAATTAATAATATTATCTAATTTATTTAAATCATCTATAAATCTATATTCAATTTTATTTTCTGTATATTGTCTGATTCCTGAACCTTCAATTTCACCTTTTAATTCCCAAATATGTTTAATTAAATTAATATATTTATCACCTTTACTAGATTTTGGTTTCTTACTATTTGGATCATTATTTTTATAAATTGAATTAGTTTCCCATAAAATTTTTGAATAATTATTTAAATCATCTTGTGTATATAAATTATTATCTGGTTTCTTTTCATAAGTTAACAATCTCCATAATCCATGTGTTCCATTATATTTTTTATCATCAATTATTAAATCATCATTATCAATTACAGTTATTTTATCACCAATCATAAATGATTTTTTATGTTTATTCCAATATAAACCAAATTTATCATCTTTTGTTCTTGGTAAATATTTTTGTGCTAATGGACCAATAATTTTATCTAATGTTTGAGGTGAAATTAAATTTGGGTCAATAAATGTCGATTCTTCTTGAATTATTGGTTGTCTGATTGGTCTAAATGGAGTACTTGAAGGTAAATTTAGTTCTTCAGTTTCTGGTATTGATATATTGGCAAAATTATTAACAATAGGTACCAATTCCATAAGGTTTTTATTTTCATTTAAGACTTCACCAATTTTATTTTCAACTTTACCAATTGCTGATGTTATAGGTTCATATGCTTTTTGTTTAATTTTTTCATAATTATCTTCAATTTTAATTTGATTTTTAAATTCTTTTATTAATTTTTTCTCAATATCATCTAATTTTTTAGCTTCATTAACAGATATTTTATCCATTTATTACAAAGAAAAATTTAGGTTCAAAACAAATCATGTTAACATAAACACAAATCATATTAACACAAAACACAAATTATGTTAACACAAACACAAATTATGTTAACATAAAAACAAATCATGTTAACACAAAACACAAATCATGTTAACACAAACACAAATCATGTTAACATAAACATAAATCATGTTAACATAAACACTAATTATGTTAAACACAATTTATTTTACTTTATTTCTGTAATTTTCATTAAATATATAAATACTAATGAAATAAATAATACTAATAAAATAAATATTCTATCAATTATTGAATCAAACATACAACAAGCCATTATCATTATTTAATATCAGAAAAATTTTTCATATATTTTCCATCATTTGATTTTTTCAATAAATTAATAGTTAAAAATCCATAGTCTTCTTTCCAACAATCATTACAAATAGTTTTAAATTTATCAAATTTCATATCTGATCCAACAAAATTATTATATATTTTTTTCATATAATGTTCATTTTGTTTAAAGATGCATAACATATTTAAATTATTTCTAATTAATTGCATATCAACTTTTGAATAACATTGTGATAAATAAATACATGATATATTTTTATGTCTACCCATTATAAAATATTCTTTAATTTTATCTTGTTTTTCTAAAATACAATCATCAAAAACTACTAATGAATTTGGTTTACATTTATTTAGTGGAATCATATCATCACATGAAAAATGAGAAATTTGTTTATTAATATTTGATTCTATATTTTTAAATCTTTTTTGTAATAATTTATAAGATGGTTGTTCTAATGATTTACTAAAAATATATAAATTTGAATATGGAATTAATCTTTTATAAATAAAATTTAATAATAATGTAGTTTTACCAGATCCACTTGTTCCTATAATTAATAATCTAATAGGTTGATCATTTTTATTATTTTTATCATATGATTCTAATTTTATATTATCTTTTTTTTCTAAAAATTTCTCCATTTAAATAAGATGAAATTATTTAAAATAATTGGTCATTCATCCAAACTAGAATTAAGATTAGAACATCCAATGCATTTAGATGGAAAATATAGTATTGGTTTAAGTGGATTTTATTCAGATAATTTTATATCAAATATACCAAATGATTATAAAAACTGTTATGGATATTCTATTAAAGATGAAGATGATAAAATTATAGATCAATATTTTGATATAAATAAAGGAAATTATACAATTGAAGAAATAAAAAATATTTTTATAAATAGTTTAAAAGAATTTAAAAAGAAATTTAATAAATTTGATGAAAATGATTTTATATTAAAAAATGATGGACCATATATTATAATAAAATCTCCTGTTAAAATTATAGTAACAAAAATTATAATTGATTTATTAGGATTAGATGATAAAATGATTGAACCAAATGTATTAACAAAAGGAATAAAACTACCAAAAATTAGACCTTTTGATGTTTTTGAAATTCATTGTAATTTAGTTGATCCTAGTTTTGAAAATCATAAAGATCTTTCACATTTACATAAAGAATCAGAAATTCTATATTCATTTTATCCAAATGTTGAATATGGATAAAAAATTAGTGAAAAACCAAATGAAATTGATTATATTCCTTTAAAAAATATAAATAAAATTCAAAATATTGTAATATCTATTCAAGATAGTGATGGAAATCTAATAAATAATGAAAATATTAAAAGTATTGTATATTTAAGATTAAAACAAAATTTGTAATATAAAATTTATCTACATAAATAATAAAAACAATAATTAATTTAATTAACAATAATTTTATATTTTATAATAAATTAATTGTATTTAATAAACAAAATAAACCTTGGTTTAAAAAAAAGATATTTGTTATATTTTAAAATATAAAAATTCTAGAAAAGTTTTAATTGATAATGTAAAAGAAAAATATATAAAACTTAAAAAATATCAAGTGTAACCAACAGTTACATTTACATAATGATGATAAATTAATTTACATAAAAATTATAGGTGTCACAAATTATGACACCCTAGAAATTGATGTACAAACATGTTTTTCAGATGCCCTAAAACAGGGCGTCAATAAAATAGATAATAAAACAATGTTTATTAATGAATCTGGTTTATATTTATTAATTTTAAAATAAAAAAAGTAGAAAACAATAAGGATAGATTAAAATTTATAGATATTTTTAGAGGGGACAATTTGTCCCCCCTATCATTTAATGAAAAACATACAAAACTTATTAAAATTAGGTAGGACCCAAAATGGGTCCCATATAAATTAGAATATTTATTTTAAAATTTTAAAAGGAGGTAACCTTATTATACAATAAAAACTTAAGAAAGGTTCTTATTATGTTTAAGAAGGGTAACATTTTGTTACCCTTCTTAAACATTCAAAAATATTCATAAATATAATAAATTATATACAAATTTGAGACCCGTCTTAAAGACGGGTCTTACTTATAATGATAATAAAGTAAAATTTATAGATATTTTTATGTTAGATATTCAATAGATTATTGAATATATTTCAATTTATTAAAGAAAATATTTAAAAATATACATAAAATTATAGTATAAATTCAATATCATATGGTTATAAATTATTAATATAATTTTGATCATTTTCTTTAAAACTTTCTTTAACATAATTTTTTATTATATTTATAAATGGTTCTATTATAAAATTAAACTTATAATGATATACAAAATAATTTTTATATTTTAAAAGATATATTAAAAATTTATTTGATACTTTAGTTTTAAATAAATATAATTTTATATCAAAATCATTATTTATTAATTCTTTTGGAACAATTAAAATTTCCATTTATTTATAATTATTTTTATACCCCCAAGGTAATGTATTAATTTTATTTTCACAAATAAATCTTTTGTCATCTCTATTACTTAAAGCTAATTTATTTATTGTAATTGTATATAGTTCATGTTTAAAACTTCTAATACAAGTCATCTCTCTATATTGTTCTTGATCATCAAATAAACATTTCTTAAAATCATCCATATGTAATGTTTTATCAACAACACTTTTCTTGATTCCTTTACATTTTACAGGATTTTTATTATTAAATTCATAACTATATAATTTTGATCTTAAACCACAATATTCTTCTAATATTTCACCATTTAACTCATCTTTAAATTTACCAATTATTTTTTTATTCTTTTCACTATAGCATTCATGTTCTTTCTTATAATCACTTGTATCAAATTCATTAATATTTTCTTTAATAATTTTATATGGATCCTTTTTAAATTCTATAAAATAACTGTCTGTGTCCATATATAATAACCTTATATTTGGATCAAACTTCTTTAATTTTTCATAATAAAATTGATACATATGTAATTTTGATAAATCAAGTACTGAAAATCCTATATAGATTGGTTTGTCAAACTTAACCTTTTCTTTTATCATATGTGAAGCAATACAGTCTTTATCAAATATACTAAATGTTTTAAAATTAGGTTTTTTTGCTTGTTTTAATGAAAACTTTTCATCACCTAATTTAATATCACATCTATTTCTAACATTTTCCATAGTCTTTCCAAAAACACTATTATTCATCAATTTAAAAAAGTCTTTTTCAAAGTCTGATGTTGATTTGGATCTTAATTTAGTATTTAATTCAATATATTTTTTCATATAGTCATCTTGATCAAATGCTATAACTCTATTGACTTTCTTTAATTTTAATCCTTTTTGTAGATAATATTTTAAGTTTCTTGAATGAATAACATAATCTTTTTATCAAATAATGTTGTGCAAAGCTTATTATTATAATGTTCAGGTGCTAATGGCAAATCTTTATGATCATCATGTAATTCAATAGGATATTCTAAATCAACATCTAATATATATCCATATTCAGCATTTTCATCTAATTCTAATATTGTTTCTTCCCATTCATTTAATGTATATGTATTAGGATTCATCCATGTTATATCTTTATAAGGTAATTTTTGACTTAAAGCCCATCCATATAGATTATTTGCATCTATATATAACATATAACTTTCAGGTTTTGTTTTATCATAATTTTTTGTATATTTATTGTTTGCTTTACAATATCTAGTTATACATTGTGAAATACCACCTCTAATACCTTTTTCAATCATTAAATACATATTATAATCACTTATTAATTCTAGTTTAATTTTTGTTAATTTTAACATAGAATCCCAAGCTAATGATGGTGATGTTAGATAACGTGCTGGATCTAATTGATAATTTTTCAAACAAACAGATCTAAAATTTTCAAATATATCAGCTAATAAAAGAACATCTTGAATATTATACAAATCTGAATAATTACCTAATGTTTTTACTTTTAATTTATTCCAGACTTTTATATAATGTTTATAATCATCATCACTTATATTTTCATTAGTTAAACAACTATAAAATTGATCTTTTTCTTTGATTCTTTGATGAATTGATCTTTCTTTTTTTAGTTTCTGAATGATCATTACCAATTTTAATAATTGAATCTAAAACTTCATCTAATTCTGATTTTATTACAACATCATATTTATTTATACTTGGTTTAACATTAACAATTCTTTTACCATTAATACTTATATAATTTTTTGATAAACCAATAGCATTTACTAGATTTTCAGTCTTTTTTAAATGACTTTTAAAACTTTTACTAAAATTATTAAAAAATATATTTAATTTAGAATTTATATAATCTTCTTTAATATTAATTGGATGTTTTTTCTGTCTTCCAAACAGATCAAATATATTTTGTGAATCCATATTTATTAAGGATTAATTTATTTATTATATTATCAAATTTTCTATTATTATTTAATTCATTTAATATAAAAATACATAAATGACCACAAATTGGTGGATCATTATAATTTTGAATTTGATTATCATTATAAAATATATTATCTTTTCCTAAATATTTAACTAATTCTATTGGTGGTTTATTAACTATATTTCCATATGAATCAAAATAATATTTAATTTTATCTTTTTTATAATAACAAACCCAATGAGTTCCATTTCCATCAAATGAATCTAAATTTATAATTCCACATTCAAATTTATTAACTTTATTAGGTAATATATCTCTCATAAATACACCTCTAAAATATTTTATATTTTTACACAATTTTTCTAATTCACCTAATGTTAGTGGTTCAAAATTTTTTTATAATTTTGTTTCATATATTTTAATGTTTTTTTATCTAAACCAGATCCTTCTACATTTTTTAATTCATGATCTAACCAATCAACAAAATTTCTAAATTTAGGAATTATAGATTCTTTTACTACTTTTGCTCCCTTTCTAACATTTGGTGTATAATTTTTAACTATAGGTATATTATCAGCAAAATCTAAAATTTCTTTTAGTAATCCACCATTTTTTATTTCTTTTAATTGATTATATGAAAATTCAAATCTTAATCCTTTATTTAATTTTTTATGTTTATTTAGTTTATTAATTTGTCTTTTAGATAATAATATAATATCTTTTCCATTTTCATTAAATTGATCAATATTAAATTGAATTATAACTGATTTTTTATTTTTAAATGCTAATTTTATTTTTGATTTTTGATTATCTGTCAAGTTTATATTTGTTTTTTCCATTTATTAAGAAAAAAATTTATAGTTTTTTATAATATAGATTAATATAATTAATTTTATTAAAATTTTAATCCTACTTCTAAACCCATACCAAATTTTCTTTTCATCCACATAGCACCTGATGTTGGTAATGCAATTAATCTTTCACCAATTCTATGATCATTTGATGTTACTATATCCCATGCTTTATCTTGTAAAATTTTATCAGCTATTTCATTTCTAGATTTTGTATCTTTATGATCTCTATAAAATAAATCATGTTCTTTAGCAGCTTTATCTAAATCATTTATTCCAGGATCACCTCTTTTTACTCTTTTATTTAATTTAGTTCCAGGCCCTAGATATTGATAACCAGGTACATGTAATTCAAAAGGTAAATTATTTATAACATTATTTAAAATACCTGATCCATCTTTTAATAATGGTGATGAAATATTTGCCAAAATTCTTTTTAAATACTTAATTCCTTCAGGTTTTTCAATTAATTCATCTAATTTATTTGATATAAAGTCTTTAATTGCTTTCTTTTCATTTAAAAAATTATTATTGCCAGCTTTTTCTTGTGCATATATATAATTAATAATATTATCTAATTTATTTAAATCATCTATAAATCTATATTCAATTTTATTTTCTGTATATTGTCTGATTCCTGAACCTTCAATTTCACCTTTTAATTCCCAAATATGTTTAATTAAATTAATATATTTATCACCTTTACTAGATTTTGGTTTCTTACTATTTGGATCATTATTTTTATAAATTGAATTAGTTTCCCATAAAATTTTTGAATAATTATTTAAATCATCTTGTGTATATAAATTATTATCTGGTTTCTTTTCATAAGTTAACAATCTCCATAATCCATGTGTTCCATTATATTTTTTATCATCAATTATTAAATCATCATTATCAATTACAGTTATTTTATCACCAATCATAAATGATTTTTTATGTTTATTCCAATATAAACCAAATTTATCATCTTTTGTTCTTGGTAAATATTTTTGTGCTAATGGACCAATAATTTTATCTAATGTTTGAGGTGAAATTAAATTTGGGTCAATAAATGTCGATTCTTCTTGAATTATTGGTTGTCTGATTGGTCTAAATGGAGTACTTGAAGGTAAATTTAGTTCTTCAGTTTCTGGTATTGATATATTGGCAAAATTATTAACAATAGGTACCAATTCCATAAGGTTTTTATTTTCATTTAAGACTTCACCAATTTTATTTTCAACTTTACCAATTGCTGATGTTATAGGTTCATATGCTTTTTGTTTAATTTTTTCATAATTATCTTCAATTTTAATTTGATTTTTAAATTCTTTTATTAATTTTTTCTCAATATCATCTAATTTTTTAGCTTCATTAACAGATATTTTATCCATTTATTACAAAGAAAAATTTAGGTTCAAAACAAATCATGTTAACATAAACACAAATCATGTTAACATAAACACAAATCATATTAACACAAAACACAAATTATGTTAACACAAACACAAATTATGTTAACATAAAAACAAATCATGTTAACACAAAACACAAATCATGTTAACACAAACACAAATCATGTTAACATAAACATAAATCATGTTAACATAAACACTAATTATGTTAAACACAATTTATTTTACTTTATTTCTGTAATTTTCATTAAATATATAAATACTAATGAAATAAATAATACTAATAAAATAAATATTCTATCAATTATTGAATCAAACATACAACAAGCCATTATCATTATTTAATATCAGAAAAATTTTTCATATATTTTCCATCATTTGATTTTTTCAATAAATTAATAGTTAAAAATCCATAGTCTTCTTTCCAACAATCATTACAAATAGTTTTAAATTTATCAAATTTCATATCTGATCCAACAAAATTATTATATATTTTTTTCATATAATGTTCATTTTGTTTAAAGATGCATAACATATTTAAATTATTTCTAATTAATTGCATATCAACTTTTGAATAACATTGTGATAAATAAATACATGATATATTTTTATGTCTACCCATTATAAAATATTCTTTAATTTTATCTTGTTTTTCTAAAATACAATCATCAAAAACTACTAATGAATTTGGTTTACATTTATTTAGTGGAATCATATCATCACATGAAAAATGAGAAATTTGTTTATTAATATTTGATTCTATATTTTTAAATCTTTTTTGTAATAATTTATAAGATGGTTGTTCTAATGATTTACTAAAAATATATAAATTTGAATATGGAATTAATCTTTTATAAATAAAATTTAATAATAATGTAGTTTTACCAGATCCACTTGTTCCTATAATTAATAATCTAATAGGTTGATCATTTTTATTATTTTTATCATATGATTCTAATTTTATATTATCTTTTTTTTCTAAAAATTTCTCCATTTAAATAAGATGAAATTATTTAAAATAATTGGTCATTCATCCAAACTAGAATTAAGATTAGAACATCCAATGCATTTAGATGGAAAATATAGTATTGGTTTAAGTGGATTTTATTCAGATAATTTTATATCAAATATACCAAATGATTATAAAAACTGTTATGGATATTCTATTAAAGATGAAGATGATAAAATTATAGATCAATATTTTGATATAAATAAAGGAAATTATACAATTGAAGAAATAAAAAATATTTTTATAAATAGTTTAAAAGAATTTAAAAAGAAATTTAATAAATTTGATGAAAATGATTTTATATTAAAAAATGATGGACCATATATTATAATAAAATCTCCTGTTAAAATTATAGTAACAAAAATTATAATTGATTTATTAGGATTAGATGATAAAATGATTGAACCAAATGTATTAACAAAAGGAATAAAACTACCAAAAATTAGACCTTTTGATGTTTTTGAAATTCATTGTAATTTAGTTGATCCTAGTTTTGAAAATCATAAAGATCTTTCACATTTACATAAAGAATCAGAAATTCTATATTCATTTTATCCAAATGTTGAATATGGATAAAAAATTAGTGAAAAACCAAATGAAATTGATTATATTCCTTTAAAAAATATAAATAAAATTCAAAATATTGTAATATCTATTCAAGATAGTGATGGAAATCTAATAAATAATGAAAATATTAAAAGTATTGTATATTTAAGATTAAAACAAAATTTGTAATATAAAATTTATCTACATAAATAATAAAAACAATAATTAATTTAATTAACAATAATTTTATATTTTATAATAAATTAATTGTATTTAATAAACAAAATAAACCTTGGTTTAAAAAAAAGATATTTGTTATATTTTAAAATATAAAAATTCTAGAAAAGTTTTAATTGATAATGTAAAAGAAAAATATATAAAACTTAAAAAATATCAAGTGTAACCAACAGTTACATTTACATAATGATGATAAATTAATTTACATAAAAATTATAGGTGTCACAAATTATGACACCCTAGAAATTGATGTACAAACATGTTTTTCAGATGCCCTAAAACAGGGCGTCAATAAAATAGATAATAAAACAATGTTTATTAATGAATCTGGTTTATATTTATTAATTTTAAAATAAAAAAAGTAGAAAACAATAAGGATAGATTAAAATTTATAGATATTTTTAGAGGGGACAATTTGTCCCCCCTATCATTTAATGAAAAACATACAAAACTTATTAAAATTAGGTAGGACCCAAAATGGGTCCCATATAAATTAGAATATTTATTTTAAAATTTTAAAAGGAGGTAACCTTATTATACAATAAAAACTTAAGAAAGGTTCTTATTATGTTTAAGAAGGGTAACATTTTGTTACCCTTCTTAAACATTCAAAAATATTCATAAATATAATAAATTATATACAAATTTGAGACCCGTCTTAAAGACGGGTCTTACTTATAATGATAATAAAGTAAAATTTATAGATATTTTTATGTTAGATATTCAATAGATTATTGAATATATTTCAATTTATTAAAGAAAATATTTAAAAATATACATAAAATTATAGTATAAATTCAATATCATATGGTTATAAATTATTAATATAATTTTGATCATTTTCTTTAAAACTTTCTTTAACATAATTTTTTATTATATTTATAAATGGTTCTATTATAAAATTAAACTTATAATGATATACAAAATAATTTTTATATTTTAAAAGATATATTAAAAATTTATTTGATACTTTAGTTTTAAATAAATATAATTTTATATCAAAATCATTATTTATTAATTCTTTTGGAACAATTAAAATTTCCATTTATTTATAATTATTTTTATACCCCCAAGGTAATGTATTAATTTTATTTTCACAAATAAATCTTTTGTCATCTCTATTACTTAAAGCTAATTTATTTATTGTAATTGTATATAGTTCATGTTTAAAACTTCTAATACAAGTCATCTCTCTATATTGTTCTTGATCATCAAATAAACATTTCTTAAAATCATCCATATGTAATGTTTTATCAACAACACTTTTCTTGATTCCTTTACATTTTACAGGATTTTTATTATTAAATTCATAACTATATAATTTTGATCTTAAACCACAATATTCTTCTAATATTTCACCATTTAACTCATCTTTAAATTTACCAATTATTTTTTTATTCTTTTCACTATAGCATTCAT
>JAQYXR010000821.1:0-54674 GCA_030545055.2 Neoaliturus tenellus
CCCTTAACCACTTAACCTTATTGCTTACTTTAACACTGTTCCATGGCAACATATATGAATGAATGTCCTTAAAAAAGAGCCCCTTAATCACCTAACCTTAATGCTCACTTTACCACTTTTCCATGGCAACATATATGGTTGAATATCCTTGAGAACGAGCTTCTTAACCACCTAACCTAAATGCTCACTTTTACACTGTTTTATGGCAACATATATGGTTGAATGTCCTTGAAAAAGAGCCCCTTAATCACCTAACATTAATGCTCACTTTACCACTGTTCCATGGCAACATATATAGTTGAATGTCCTTGAGAACGAGCTTCTTAACCACCTAACCTTAATGCTCACTATAAAACTGTTCCATGGCAACATATATGGTTGAATGTCCTTGAAAAAGAGCCCCTTAATCACCTAACATTAATGCTCACTTTACCACTGTTCCATGGCAACATATATGGTTGAATGTCCTTGAGAACGGCCCCTTAACCACTTAACCTTAATGCTCACTTTACCACTGTTCCCAGGCAACATATATGGTGGAATGTCCTTGAGAACGAGCCCCTTGACCACTTAACCTTAATGCTAACTTTACCACTGTTCCCAGGCAACATATATGGTGGATTGTCCTTGAGAACGACCCCCTTGACCACTTAACCTTAATGCTCACTTTACCACCGTTCCATGGCAACATATATGGTTGAATGTCCTTGAGAACGAGCCCCTTGACCACTTAACCTTAATGCTCACTTTACCACTGTTCCCAGGCAACATATATGGTGGAATGTCCTTAAGAACGAGCCCCTTAACCACTTAACCTTAATGCTCACTTTACCACTGTTAGATGGCAACATATATGGTTGAATGTCCTTGAGAATGAGCTTCTTAACCACCTAACCTTAATGCTCACTATAAAACTGTTCCATGGCAACATATATAGTTGAATGTCCTTGAAAAAGAGTCCCTTAATCACCTAACATTAATGCTCACCTTACCACTGTTCCATGGCAACATATATGGTTGAATGTCTTTGAGAACGGCCCCTTAACCACTTAACCTTAATGCTCAATTTACCACTGTTTCATGGCAACATATATGGTTGAATGTCCTTGAGAACGAGCCCCTTAATAACCTAACCTTAATGGTCACTTTACCACTGTTCCATGGCAACATACATGGTTCAATGTAGTTGAGAACGACCTCCTAAACCACCTAACCTTAATGCTCACCTTACAACTGTTACATGGCAACATATATAACTGAATGTCCTTGAGAACGAGCCCCTTAACCACTTAACCTTAATGCTCACTTTAAGACTGTTCCTTGGCAACATATAAGGTTGAATATCCTTGAGAATGAGCCTCTTAACCACATAACCCTAATGCTCACTTTACCACTGTTCCATGGCAACATATATGGTTGAATGTCCTTGAGAACGAGCCCCTTAACCACTTAACCTTAATGCTCACTTTACCACTGTTTCATGGCAACATATATGGTTGAATGTACTTGAGAACGAGCCCCTTAACCACCTAAACTTAATGCTCACTTTACCACTGTTTCATGGCAACATATATGGTTGAATGTCCTTGAGAACGAGTCCATTAACAACTTAACCTATATGCTTAATTTACCACTGTTCCATGGCAACATATATGGTTGAATGTCCTTGAGAACGAGCCTCTTAACCACTTAACCTTAATGCTTACTTTACCACTGTTCTATGGCAACATATATGGTTGAATGTCCTTGAGAACGAGCCCCTTAACCACTTAACCTTAATGCTCACTTTACCACTGTTCCAAGGCAACATATATGGTTGAATGTCCTTGAGAACGAGCCCCTTAACCACTTAACCTTATTGCTCACTTTAACACTGTTCCATGGCAACATATATAATTGAATGTCCTTGAGAACGAGCCCCATAACCACTTAACATTAATGCTCACTTTACCACTGTTCTATGGCAACATATATGGTTGAATGTCTTTGAGAACGAGCCCCTTAACCACCTAACCTTAAAACTCACTTTACCACTGTTCCATGGCAACATATATGGTTGAATGTCCTTGAGAACGAGCCCCTAACCACCTACCCTTAATGCTCACTTTACCACTGTTCCATGGCAACATATATGGTTGAATGTCCTTGAGAACAAGCTTCTTAACCACCTAACCTTAATGCTCACTTTTACACTGTTTTATGGCAACACATATGGTTGAATGTCCTTAAAAAAGAGCCCCTCAATCACCTAACATTAATGCTCACCTTACCACTGTTCCATGGCAACATATATGGTTGAATGTCCTTGAGAACGGCCCCTTAACCACCTAACCTTAATGCTCACTTTACCACAGTTCCATGACAACATATATGGTTGAATGACCTTGAGAACGAGCCCCTTAACCACTTATTCTTAATGCTCACTTTACCACTGTTTCATTGCAACATATTTGGTTCAATGTCCTTGAAAACGAGCCCCTTAATAACTTAACCTTAATGGTCACTTTACCACTGTTGCATGGCAACATATATGGTTGAATGAGAATGAAGCCCCTAAACCACCTTAACCTTAATGCTCAACCCTACCACTGTTCCATGGCAAACAAATATGGTTGAATGTTCTTGAGAACGAGCCCCTTAACCACTTAACCTTAATGCTCACTTTACCACTGTTCCATGGCAAACATATATGGTTGAATGTCCTTCAGAACGAGCCCCCTAACCACCTACCTTAATGCTCACTTTACCACTGTTTCATGGCAACATATATGGTTGAATGTCCTTGAGAACGAGCCCCTTAACCACTTAACCTTAATGCTCACTTTAAGAATGTTCCAATGGTCAACATATAAGGTTGAATGTCCTTGAGAACGAGCCCCTTAACCACTTAACCTTATTGCTTACTTTAACACTGTTCCATGGCAACATATATGAATGAATGTCCTTAAAAAAGAGCCCCTTAATCACCTAACCTTAATGCTCACTTTACCACTTTTCCATGGCAACATATATGGTTGAATATCCTTGAGAACGAGCCCCTTAACCACCTAACCTTAATGCTCACTTTACCACAGTTCTATGGCAACATATATTTTTGAATGTCCTTGAGAACGAGCTTCTTAACCACCTAACCTAAATGCTCACTTTTACACTGTTTTATGGCAACATATATGGTTGAATGTCCTTGAAAAAGAGCCCCTTAATCACCTAACATTAATGCTCACTTTACCACTGTTCCATGGCAACATATATGGTTGAATGTCCTTGAGAACGAGCTTCTTAACCACCTAACCTTAATGCTCACTATAAAACTGTTCCATGGCAACATATATGGTTGAATGTCCTTGAAAAAGAGCCCCTTAATCACCTAACATTAATGCTCACTTTACCACTGTTTCATGGCAATATATATGGTTGAATGTCCTTGAGAACGAGCCCCTTAACCACTTAACCTTAATGCTCACTTTAAGAATGTTCCATGGCAACATATAAGGTTGAATGTCCTTGAGAACGAGCCCCTTAACCACTTAACCTTATTGCTTACTTTAACACTGTTCCATGGCAACATATATGAATGAATGTCCTTAAAAAAGAGCCCCTTAATCACCTAACCTTAATGCTCACTTTACCACTTTTCCATGGCAACATATATGGTTGAATATCCTTGAGAACAAGCCCCTTAACCACCTAACCTTAATGCTCACTTTACCACAGTTCTATGGCAACATATATTTTTGAATGTCCTTGAGAACGAGCTTCTTAACCACCTAACCTAAATGCTCACTTTTACACTGTTTTATGGCAACATATATGGTTGAATGTCCTTTGAAAAGAGCCCCTTAATCACCTAACATTAATGCTCACTTTACCACTGTTCCATGGCAACATATATGGTTGAATGTCCTTGAGAACGACCTTCTTAACCACCTAACCTTAATGCTCACTATAAAACTGTTCTATGGCAACATATATGGTTGAATGTCCTTGAAAAAGAGCCCCTTAATCACCTAACATTAATGCTCACCTTACCACTGTTCCATGGCAACATATATGGTTGAATGTCCTTGAGAACGGCCCCTTAACCACTTAACCTTAATGCTCAATTTACCACTGTTCCATGGCAACATATATAGTTGAATGTCCTTAAGAACGAGCCCCTTAACCACCTAACCTTAATGCTCACTTTACCACTGTTTCATGGCAACATATATGGTTGAATGTCCTTGAGAACGAGCTACTTAAACACCTAACCTATATGTTCAATCTACCACTGTTCCCTGGCAACATATATAGTTTAATGTCCTTGAGAACGAGCCCCATAACCACTTAACTTAAATGCTCACTTTACCACTGTTCCATGGCAACATATATGGTTGAAGTTCCTTGAAAACGGCCCCTTAACCACCTAACCTTAATGCTCACTTTACCACAGTTCCATGGCAACATATATGGTTGAATGTCCTTGAGAACGAGCCCCTTAACCACATAACCTTAATGCTCACTTTACCACTGTTCTATGGCAACATATATGGTTGAATGTCCTTGAGAACGAGCCCCTTAATCACCTAACATTAATGCTCACCTTACCACTGTTCCATGGCAACATATATAACTGAATGTCCTTGAGAACGAGCCCCTTAACCACTTAACCTTAATGCTCACTTTACCACTGTTCCATGGCAACATATATGGTTGAATGTCCTTGAGAACGAGCTTCTTAACCACCTAACCTAAATGCTCACTTTTACACTGTTTTATGGCAACATATATGGTTGAATGTCCTTGAAAAAGAGCCCCTTAATCACCTAACATTAACGCTCACCTTACCACTGTTCCATGGCAACATATATAACTGAATGTCCTTGAGAACGAGCCCCTTAACCACTTAACCTTAATGCTCACTTTAAGACTGTTCCATGGCAACATATAAGGTTGAATATTCTTGAGAACGAGCCCCTTAACCACTTAACCTTAATGCTCACTTTACCACTGTTCCATGGCAACATATATGGTTGAATGTCCTTGAGAATGAGCCCCTTAACCACTTAACCTTAATGCTCACTTTACCACTGTTCCATGGCAACATATATGGTTGAATGTCCTTGAGAACGAGCCCCTTAACCACTTAACCTTATTGCTCACTTTAACACTGTTCCATGGCAACATATATAATTGAATGTCCTTGAGAACGAGCCCCATAACCACTTAACATTAATGCTCACTTTACCACTGTTCTATGGCAACATATATGGTTGAATGTCTTTTAGAACGAGCCCCTTAACCACCTAACCTTAAAACTCACTTTACCACTGTTCCATGGCAACATATATGGTTGAATGTCCTTGAGAACAAGCTTCTTAACCACCTAACCTTAATGCTCACTTTTACACTGTTTTATGGCAACATATATGGTTGAATGTCCTTGAAAAAGAGCCCCTTAATCACCTAACATTAATGCTCACTTTACCACTGTTCCATGGCAACAAATATGGTTGAATGTTCTTGAGAACGAGCCCCTTAACCACTTAACCTTAATGCTCACTTTACCACTGTTCCATGGCAACATATATGGTTGAATGTCCTTCAGAACGAGCCCCTTAACCACCTAACCTTAATGCTCACTTTACCACTGTTTCATGGCAACATATATGGTTGAATGTCCTTGAGAACGAGCCCCTTAACCACTTAACCTTAATGCTCACTTTAAGAATGTTCCATGGCAACATATAAGGTTGAATTTCCTTGAGAACGAGCCCCTTAACCACTTAACCTTATTGCTTACTTTAACACTGTTCCATGGCAACATATATGAATGAATGTCCTTAAAAAAGAGCCCCTTAATCACCTAACCTTAATGCTCACTTTACCACTTTTCCATGGCAACATATATGGTTGAATATCCTTGAGAACGAGCTTCTTAACCACCTAACCTAAATGCTCATTTTACACTGTTTTATGGCAACATATATGGTTGAATGTCCTTGAAAAAGAGCCCCTTAATCACCTAACATTAATGCTCACTTTACCACTGTTCCATGGCAACATATATAGTTGAATGTCCTTGAGAACGAGCTTCTTAACCACCTAACCTTAATGCTCACTATAAAACTGTTCCATGGCAACATATATGGTTGAAAGTCCTTGAAAAAGAGCCCCTTAATCACCTAACATTAATGCTCACTTTACCACTGTTCCATGGCAACATATATGGTTGAATGTCCTTGAGAACGGCCCCTTAACCACTTAACCTTAATGCTCACTTTACCACTGTTCCCAGGCAACATATATGGTGGAATGTCCTTGAGAACGAGCCCCTTGACCACTTAACCTTAATGCTCACTTTACCACTGTTCCCAGGCAACATATATGGTGGAATGTCCTTGAGAACGACCCCCTTGACCACTTAACCTTAATGCTCACTTTACCACCGTTCCATGGCAACATATATGGTTGAATGTCCTTGAGAACGAGCCCCTTGATTACTTAACCTTAATGCTCACTTTACCACTGTTCCCAGGCAACATATATGGTGGAATGTCCTTGAGAACGAGCCCCTTAACCACTTAACCTTAATGCTCACTTTACCACTGTTAGATGGCAACATATATGGTTGAATGTCCTTTAGAATGAGAAACTTAACCACTTAACCTTAATGTTCACTTTACCACTGTTCCATGGCAACATATATGGTTGAATGTCCTTGAGAACGAGCCCCTTAACCACTTAACCTTAATGCTCAATTTACCACTGTTCCATGGCAACATATATAGTTGAATGTCCTTGAGAACGAGCCCCTTAACCACCTAGCCTTAATGCTCACTTTACCACTGTTTCATGGCAACATATATGGTTGAATGTCCTTGAGAACGAGCTACTTAAACACCTAACCTATATGTTCAATCTACCACTGTTCCCTGGCAACATATATGGTTGAATGTGTTTGAGAACGAGCCCCATAACCACTTAACTTAAATGCTCACTTTACCACTGTTCTATGGCAACATATAAGGTTGAATGTCCTTGAGAACGAGCCCCTTAACCACTTAACCTTATTGCTTACTTTAACACTGTTCCATGGCAACATATATGAATGAATGTCCTTAAAAAAGAGCCCCTTAATCACCTAACCTTAATGCTCACTTTACCACTTTTCCATGGCAACATATATGGTTGAATATCCTTGAGAACAAGCCCCTTAACCACCTAACCTTAATGCTCACTTTACCACAGTTCTATGGCAACATATATTTTTGAATGTCCTTGAGAACGAGCTTCTTAACCACCTAACCTAAATGCTCACTTTTACACTGTTTTATGGCAACATATATGGTTGAATGTCCTTTGAAAAGAGCCCCTTAATCACCTAACATTAATGCTCACTATAAAACTGTTCTATGGCAACATATATGGTTGAATGTCCTTGAAAAAGAGCCCCTTAATCACCTAACATTAATGCTCACCTTACCACTGTTCCATGGCAACATATATGGTTGAATGTCCTTGAGAACGGCCCCTTAACCACTTAACCTTAATGCTCAATTTACCACTGTTCCATGGCAACATATATAGTTGAATGTCCTTAAGAACGAGCCCCTTAACCACCTAACCTTAATGCTCACTTTACCACTGTTTCATGGCAACATATATGGTTGAATGTCCTTGAGAACGAGCTACTTAAACACCTAACCTATATGTTCAATCTACCACTGTTCCCTGGCAACATATATAGTTTAATGTCCTTGAGAACGAGCCCCATAACCACTTAACTTAAATGCTCACTTTACCACTGTTCCATGGCAACATATATGATTGAAGTTCCTTGAAAACGGCCCCTTAACCACCTAACCTTAATGCTCACTTTACCACAGTTCCATGGCAACATATATGGTTGAATGTCCTTGAGAACGAGCCCCTTAACCACATAACCTTAATGCTCACTTTACCACTGTTCTATGGCAACATATATGGTTGAATGTCCTTGAGAACGAGCCCCTTAATCACCTAACATTAATGCTCACCTTACCACTGTTCCATGGCAACATATATAACTGAATGTCCTTGAGAACGAGCCCCTTAACCACTTAACCTTAATGCTCACTTTACCACTGTTCCATGGCAACATATATGGTTGAATGTCCTTGAGAACGAGCTTCTTAACCACCTAACCTAAATGCTCACTTTTACACTGTTTTATGGCAACATATATGGTTGAATGTCCTTGAAAAAGAGCCCCTTAATCACCTAACATTAATGCTCACCTTACCACTGTTCCATGGCAACATATATAACTGAATGTCCTTGAGAACGAGCCCCTTAACCACTTAACCTTAATGCTCACTTTAAGACTGTTCCATGGCAACATATAAGGTTGAATATTCTTGAGAACGAGCCCCTTAACCACTTAACCTTAATGCTCACTTTACCAGTGTTCCATGGCAACATATATGGTTGAATGTCCTTGAGAATGAGCCCCTTAACCACTTAACCTTAATGCTCACTTTACCACTGTTCCATGGCAACATATATGGTTGAATGTCCTTGAGAACGAGCCCCTTAACCACTTAACCTTATTGCTCACTTTAACACTGTTCCATGGCAACATATATAATTGAATGTCCTTGAGAACGAGCCCCATAACCACTTAACATTAATGCTCACTTTACCACTGTTCTATGGCAACATATATGGTTGAATGTCTTTTAGAACGAGCCCCTTAACCACCTAACCTTAAAACTCACTTTACCACTGTTCCATGGCAACATATATGGTTGAATGTCCTTGAGAACAAGCTTCTTAACCACCTAACCTTAATGCTCACTTTTACACTGTTTTATGGCAACATATATGGTTGAATGTCCTTGAAAAAGAGCCCCTTAATCACCTAACATTAATGCTCACTTTACCACTGTTCCATGGCAACAAATATGGTTGAATGTTCTTGAGAACGAGCCCCTTAACCACTTAACCTTAATGCTCACTTTACCACTGTTCCATGGCAACATATATGGTTGAATGTCCTTGAGAACGAGCCCCTTAACCACTTAACCTTAATGCTCACTTTAAGAATGTTCCATGGCAACATATAAGGTTGAATTTCCTTGAGAACGAGCCCCTTAACCACTTAACCTTATTGCTTACTTTAACACTGTTCCATGGCAACATATATGAATGAATGTCCTTAAAAAAGAGCCCCTTAATCACCTAACCTTAATGCTCACTTTACCACTTTTCCATGGCAACATATATGGTTGAATATCCTTGAGAACGAGCTTCTTAACCACCTAACCTAAATGCTCATTTTACACTGTTTTATGGCAACATATATGGTTGAATGTCCTTGAAAAAGAGCCCCTTAATCACCTAACATTAATGCTCACTTTACCACTGTTCCATGGCAACATATATAGTTGAATGTCCTTGAGAACGAGCTTCTTAACCACCTAACCTTAATGCTCACTATAAAACTGTTCCATGGCAACATATATGGTTGAATGTCCTTGAAAAAGAGCCCCTTAATCACCTAACATTAATGCTCACTTTACCACTGTTCCATGGCAACATATATGGTTGAATGTCCTTGAGAACGGCCCCTTAACCACTTAACCTTAATGCTCACTTTACCACTGTTCCCAGGCAACATATATGGTGGAATGTCCTTGAGAACGAGCCCCTTGACCACTTAACCTTAATGCTCACTTTACCACTGTTCCCAGGCAACATATATGGTGGAATGTCCTTGAGAACGACCCCCTTGACCACTTAACCTTAATGCTCACTTTACCACCGTTCCATGGCAACATATATGGTTGAATGTCCTTGAGAACGAGCCCCTTGATTACTTAACCTTAATGCTCACTTTACCACTGTTCCCAGGCAACATATATGGTGGAATGTCCTTGAGAACGAGCCCCTTAACCACTTAACCTTAATGCTCACTTTACCACTGTTAGATGGCAACATATATGGTTGAATGTCCTTTAGAATGAGAAACTTAACCACTTAACCTTAATGTTCACTTTACCACTGTTCCATGGCAACATATATGGTTGAATGTCCTTGAGAACGAGCCCCTTAACCACTTAACCTTAATGCTCAATTTACCACTGTTCCATGGCAACATATATAGTTGAATGTCCTTGAGAACGAGCCCCTTAACCACCTAACCTTAATGCTCACTTTACCACTGTTTCATGGCAACATATATGGTTGAATGTCCTTGAGAACGAGCTACTTAAACACCTAACCTATATGTTCAATCTACCACTGTTCCCTGGCAACATATATGGTTGAATGTGTTTGAGAACGAGCCCCATAACCACTTAACTTAAATGCTCACTTTACCACTGTTCTATGGCAACATATATGGTTGAATGTCCCTGAGAACGAGCCCCTTAACCACTTAACCTTAATGCTCACTTTAAGAATGTTCCATGGCAACATATAAGGTTGAATGTCCTTGAGAACGAGCCCCTTAACCACTTAACCTTTTTGCTCACTTTAACACTGTTCCATGGCAACATATATGAATGAATGTCCTTAAAAAGAGCCCCTTAATCACCTAACCTTAATGCTCACTTTACCACTGTTCCATGGCAAAATATATGGTTGAATGTCCTTGAGAACGAGCCCCTTAACCACCTAACTTTAGTGCTCACCTTACCACAGTTCTATGGCAACATATATGGTTAAATGTCCTTGAGAACGAGCCCCTTAACCACTTAACCTTAATGCTCACTTTACCACTGTTCCATGGCAACATATATGGTTGAATGTCCTTGAGAACGATCCCCTTAACCACTTAACCTTAATGCTCACTTTACCACTGATCCATGGCAACATATATGTTTGAAGGTCCTTAAGAACGAGCCCCTTAACCACTTAACTTTAATGCTCACTTTACCACTGTTCCATGGCAACATATATGGTTGAATGTCCTTGAGAACGAGCCCCTTAACCACCTAATCTTAATACTCACTTTACCACTGTTCCATGGCAACATATATGGTTGAATGTCCTTGAGAACGAGCTTCTTAACCACCTAACTTTAATACTCAATATAAAACTGTTCCATGGCAACATATATGGTTGAATGTCCTTGAAAAAGAGCCCCTTAACCACCTAACCTTAATGCTCAATTTACCACAGTTCCATGGCAACATATATGGTTGAATGTCCTTGAGAACAAGCCAATTAACCACTTAACCTTAATGCTCACTTTACTACTGTTCCATGGCAACATATATAGTTGAATGTCCTTGAGAACGAGCCCCTTAACCACTTAACCTTAATGCTCAATTTACCACTGTTTCATGGCAACATATATGGTTGAATGTCATTGAGAACGAGCCCCTTAACAACTTAACCTTAATGGTCACTTTACCACTGTTCCATGGCAACATATATGGTTGAATGTCCTTGAGAACGAGCCCCTAACCACCTACCCTTAATGCTCACTTTACCACTGTTCCATGGCAACATATATGGTTGAATGTCCTTGAGAACAAGCTTCTTAACCACCTAACCTTAATGCTCACTTTTACACTGTTTTATGGCAACATATATGGTTGAATGTCCTTAAAAAAGAGCCCCTCAATCACCTAACATTAATGCTCACCTTACCACTGTTCCATGGCAACATATATGGTTGAATGTCCTTGAGAACGGCCCCTTAACCACCTAACCTTAATGCTCACTTTACCACAGTTCCATGACAACATATATGGTTGAATGACCTTGAGAACGAGCCCCTTAACCACTTATTCTTAATGCTCACTTTACCACTGTTTCATTGCAACATATTTGGTTCAATGTCCTTGA
The DNA here is from genome assembly GCA_030545055.2 of Neoaliturus tenellus. Classification (NCBI taxonomy): domain Eukaryota; kingdom Metazoa; phylum Arthropoda; class Insecta; order Hemiptera; family Cicadellidae; genus Neoaliturus; species Neoaliturus tenellus. The sequence goes on from JAQYXR010000821.1 coordinate 11,818, forward strand.
GAACGAGCCCCTTAATAACTTAACCTTAATGGTCACTTTACCACTGTTGCATGGCAACATATATGGTTGAATGTCCTTGAGAATGAGCCCCTAAACCACTTAACCTTAATGCTCACTTTACCAGTGTTAGATGGCAACATATATGGTTGAATGTCCTTGAGAAGGAGAAACTTAACCACTTAACCTTAATGTTCACTTTACCACTGTTCCATGGCAACATATATGGTTAAATGTCCTTGAGAACGAGCCCCTTAACCACTTAACCTTAATGCTCAATTTACCACTGTTATATGGCAACATATATGGTTGAATGTCCTTGAGAACGAGCCCCTTAAACACCTAACCTTAATGCTCACTTTACCACTGTTCTATGGCAACATATATGTTTGAATGTCCTTGAGAACGAGCCTCTTAACCTCTTAACCATAATGCTCACTTTACCACTGTTCCATGGCAACATATATGGTTGAATGTCCTTGAGAACGAGCTCCTTAACCACCTAACCTTAATACTCACTTTACCACTGTTCCATGGCAACATATATGGTTGAATGTCCTTGAGAACGAGCCCCTTAACCACCTAACCTTAATGCTCACTTTAACACTGTTCCATGGCAACATATATGGTTGAATGTCCTTGAGAACGAACCCCTAAACTACTTAACCATAATGCTCACTTTACCACTGTTCCATGGCAACATATATGGTTAAATGTTATTGAGAACGAGCCCCTTAACCACTTACCTTAATGCTCACTTTACCACTGTTCCAAGGTAACATATATGGTTGAATGTCCTTGAGAACGAGCCCCTTAACCACTTAACCGTAATGCTCACTTTACCACTGTTCCATGGCAACATATATGGTTGAATGTTCTTGAGAACGAGCCCCTTAACCACTTAACCTTATTGCTTACTTTAACACTGTTCCATGGCAACATATATGAATGAATGTCCTTAAAAAGAGCCCCTTAATCACCTAACCTTAATGCTCACTTTACCACTTTTCCATGGCAACATATATGGTTGAATATCCTTGAGAACGAGCCCCTTAACCACCTAACCTTAATGCTCACTTTACCACAGTTCTATGGCAACATATATTTTTGAATGTCCTTGAGAACGAGCTTCTTAACCACCTAACCTAAATGCTCACTTTTACACTACTTTATGGCAACATATATGGTTGAATGTCCTTGAAAAAGAGGCCCTTAATCACCTAACATTAATGCTCACTTTACCACTGTTCCATGGGGTTGAATGTCCTTGAGAACGAGCTTCTTAACAACCTAACCTTAATGCTCACTATAAAACTGTTCCATGGCAACATATAAGGTTGAATATCCTTGAGAACGAGCCCCTTAACCACTTAACCTTAATACTCACTTTACCACTGTTAGATGGCAACATATATGGTTGAATGTCCTTGAGAATGAGAAACTTAACCACTTAACCTTAATGTTCACATTACCACTGTTCCATGGCAACATATATGGTTGAATGTCCTTGAGAACGAGCCCCATAACCACTTAACCTTAATGCTCAATTTACCACTGTTCCATGGCAACATATATAGTTGAATGTCCTTGAGAACGAGCCCCTTAACCACCTAACCTTAATGCTCACTTTACCACTGTTTCATGGCAACATATATGGTTGAATGTCCTTGAGAACGAGCTACTTAAACACCTAACCTATATGTTCAATCTACCACTGTTCCCTGGCAACATATATGGTTGAATGTCCTTGAGAACGAGCCCCATAAACACTCAACTTAAATGCTCACTTTACCACTGTTCTATGGCAACATATATGGTTGAATGTCCTTGAGAACGAGCCCCTTAACCACTTAACCTTAATGCTCACTTTAAGAATGTTCCATGGCAACATATAAGGTTAAATGTCCTTGAGAACGAGCCCCTTAACCACTTAACCTTATTGCTTACTTTAACACTGTTCCATGGCAACATATATGAATGAATGTCCTTAAAAAAGAGCCCCTTAATCACCTAACCTTAATGCTCACTTTACCACTTTTCCATGGCAACATATATGGTTGAATATCCTTGGGAACGAGCTTCTTAACCACCTAACCTAAATGCTCACTTTTACACTGTTTTATGGCAACATATATGGTTGAATGTCCTTGAAAAAGAGCCCCTTAATCACCTAACATTAATGCTCACTTTACCACTGTTCCATGGCAACATATATAGTTGAATGTCCTTGAGAACGAGCTTCTTAACCACCTAACCTTAATGCTCACTATAAAACTGTTCCATGGCAACATATATGGTTGAATGTCCTTGAAAAAGAGCCCCTTAATCACCTAACATTAATGCTCACTTTACCACTGTTCCATGGCAACATATATGGTTGAATGTCCTTGAGAACGGCCCCTTAACCACATAACCTTAATGCTCACTTTACCACTGTTCCCAGGCAACATATATGGTGGAATGTCCTTGAGAACGAGCCCCTTGACCACTTAACCTTAATGCTAACTTTACCACTGTTCCCAGGCAACATATATGGTGGAATGTCCTTGAGAACGACCCCCTTGACCACTTAACCTTAATGCTCACTTTACCACCGTTCCATGGCAACATATATGGTTGAATGTCCTTGAGAACGAGCCCCTTGACCACTTAACCTTAATGCTCACTTTACCACTGTTCCCAGGCAACATATATGGTGGAATGTCCTTAAGAACGAGCCCCTTAACCACTTAACCTTAATGCTCACTTTACCACTGTTAGATGGCAACATATATGGTTAAATGTCCTTGAGAATGAGCTTCTTAACCACCTAACCTTAATGCTCACTATAAAACTGTTCCATGGCAACATATATAGTTGAATGTCCTTGAAAAAGAGCCCCTTAATCACCTAACATTAATGCTCACCTTACCACTGTTCCATGGCAACATATATGGTTGAATGTCTTTGAGAACGGCCCCTTAACCACTTAACCTTAATGCTCAATTTACCACTGTTTCATGGCAACATATATGGTTGAATGTCCTTGAGAACGAGCCCCTTAATAACCTAACCTTAATGGTCACTTTACCACTGTTCCATGGCAACATACATGGTTCAATGTAGTTGAGAACGACCTCCTAAACCACCTAACCTTAATGCTCACCTTACAACTGTTACATGGCAACATATATAACTGAATGTCCTTGAGAACGAGCCCCTTAACCACTTAACCTTAATGCTCACTTTAAGACTGTTCCTTGGCAACATATAAGGTTGAATATCCTTGAGAATGAGCCTCTTAACCACATAACCCTAATGCTCACTTTACCACTGTTCCATGGCAACATATATGGTTGAATGTCCTTGAGAACGAGCCCCTTAACCACTTAACCTTAATGCTCACTTTACCACTGTTTCATGGCAACATATATGGTTGAATGTACTTGAGAACGAGCCCCTTAACCACCTAAACTTAATGCTCACTTTACCACTGTTTCATGGCAACATATATGGTTGAATGTCCTTGAGAACGAGTCCCTTAACAACTTAACCTATATGCTTAATTTACCACTGTTCCATGGCAACATATATGGTTGAATGTCCTTGAGAACGAGCCTCTTAACCACTTAACCTTAATGCTTACTTTACCACTGTTCTATGGCAACATATATGGTTGAATGTCCTTGAGAACGAGCCCCTTAACCACTTAACCTTAATGCTCACTTTACCACTGTTCCAAGGCAACATATATGGTTGAATGTCCTTGAGAACGAGCCCCTTAACCACTTAACCTTATTGCTCACTTTAACACTGTTCCATGGCAACATATATAATTGAATGTCCTTGAGAACGAGCCCCATAACCACTTAACATTAATGCTCACTTTACCACTGTTCTATGGCAACATATATGGTTGAATGTCTTTGAGAACGAGCCCCTTAACCACCTAACCTTAAAACTCACTTTACCACTGTTCCATGGCAACATATATGGTTGAATGTCCTTGAGAACGAGCCCCTAACCACCTACCCTTAATGCTCACTTTACCACTGTTCCATGGCAACATATATGGTTGAATGTCCTTGAGAACAAGCTTCTTAACCACCTAACCTTAATGCTCACTTTTACACTGTTTTATGGCAACACATATGGTTGAATGTCCTTAAAAAAGAGCCCCTCAATCACCTAACATTAATGCTCACCTTACCACTGTTCCATGGCAACATATATGGTTGAATGTCCTTGAGAACGGCCCCTTAACCACCTAACCTTAATGCTCACTTTACCACAGTTCCATGACAACATATATGGTTGAATGACCTTGAGAACGAGCCCCTTAACCACTTATTCTTAATGCTCACTTTACCACTGTTTCATTGCAACATATTTGGTTCAATGTCCTTGAAAACGAGCCCCTTAATAACTTAACCTTAATGGTCACTTTACCACTGTTGCATGGCAACATATATGGTTGAATGTCCTTGAGAATGAGCCCCTAAACCACTTAACCTTAATGCTCACCCTACCACTGTTCCATGGCAACAAATATGGTTGAATGTTCTTGAGAACGAGCCCCTTAACCACTTAACCTTAATGCTCACTTTACCACTGTTCCATGGCAACATATATGGTTGAATGTCCTTCACAACGAGCCCCTTAACCACCTAACCTTAATGCTCACTTTACCACTGTTTCATGGCAACATATATGGTTGAATGTCCTTGAGAACGAGCCCCTTAACCACTTAACCTTAATGCTCACTTTAAGAATGTTCCATGGCAACATATAAGGTTGAATGTCCTTGAGAACGAGCCCCTTAACCACTTAACCTTATTGCTTACTTTAACACTGTTCCATGGCAACATATATGAATGAATGTCCTTAAAAAAGAGCCCCTTAATCACCTAACCTTAATGCTCACTTTACCACTTTTCCATGGCAACATATATGGTTGAATATCCTTGAGAACGAGCCCCTTAACCACCTAACCTTAATGCTCACTTTACCACAGTTCTATGGCAACATATATTTTTGAATGTCCTTGAGAACGAGCTTCTTAACCACCTAACCTAAATGCTCACTTTTACACTGTTTTATGGCAACATATATGGTTGAATGTCCTTGAAAAAGAGCCCCTTAATCACCTAACATTAATGCTCACTTTACCACTGTTCCATGGCAACATATATGGTTGAATGTCCTTGAGAACGAGCTTCTTAACCACCTAACCTTAATGCTCACTATAAAACTGTTCCATGGCAACATATATGGTTGAATGTCCTTGAAAAAGAGCCCCTTAATCACCTAACATTAATGCTCACTTTACCACTGTTTCATGGCAATATATATGGTTGAATGTCCTTGAGAACGAGCCCCTTAACCACTTAACCTTAATGCTCACTTTAAGAATGTTCCATGGCAACATATAAGGTTGAATGTCCTTGAGAACGAGCCCCTTAACCACTTAACCTTATTGCTTACTTTAACACTGTTCCATGGCAACATATATGAATGAATGTCCTTAAAAAAGAGCCCCTTAATCACCTAACCTTAATGCTCACTTTACCACTTTTCCATGGCAACATATATGGTTGAATATCCTTGAGAACAAGCCCCTTAACCACCTAACCTTAATGCTCACTTTACCACAGTTCTATGGCAACATATATTTTTGAATGTCCTTGAGAACGAGCTTCTTAACCACCTAACCTAAATGCTCACTTTTACACTGTTTTATGGCAACATATATGGTTGAATGTCCTTTGAAAAGAGCCCCTTAATCACCTAACATTAATGCTCACTTTACCACTGTTCCATGGCAACATATATGGTTGAATGTCCTTGAGAACGACCTTCTTAACCACCTAACCTTAATGCTCACTATAAAACTGTTCTATGGCAACATATATGGTTGAATGTCCTTGAAAAAGAGCCCCTTAATCACCTAACATTAATGCTCACCTTACCACTGTTCCATGGCAACATATATGGTTAAATGTCTATGAGAACGGCCCCTTAACCACTTAACCTTAATGCTCAATTTACCACTGTTCCATGGCAACATATATAGTTGAATGTCCTTAAGAACGAGCCCCTTAACCACCTAACCTTAATGCTCACTTTACCACTGTTTCATGGCAACATATATGGTTGAATGTCCTTGAGAACGAGCTACTTAAACACCTAACCTATATGTTCAATCTACCACTGTTCCCTGGCAACATACATAGTTTAATGTCCTTGAGAACGAGCCCCATAACCACTTAACTTAAATGCTCACTTTACCACTGTTCCATGGCAACATATATGGTTGAAGTTCCTTGAAAACGGCCCCTTAACCACCTAACCTTAATGCTCACTTTACCACAGTTCCATGGCAACATATATGGTTGAATGTCCTTGAGAACGAGCCCCTTAACCACATAACCTTAATGCTCACTTTACCACTGTTCTATGGCAACATATATGGTTGAATGTCCTTGAGAACGAGCCCCTTAATCACCTAACATTAATGCTCACCTTACCACTGTTCCATGGCAACATATATAACTGAATGTCCTTGAGAACGAGCCCCTTAACCACTTAACCTTAATGCTCACTTTACCACTGTTCCATGGCAACATATATGGTTGAATGTCCTTGAGAACGAGCTTCTTAACCACCTAACCTAAATGCTCACTTTTACACTGTTTTATGGCAACATATATGGTTGAATGTCCTTGAAAAAGAGCCCCTTAATCACCTAACATTAATGCTCACCTTACCACTGTTCCATGGCAACATATATAACTGAATGTCCTTGAGAACGAGCCCCTTAACCACTTAACCTTAATGCTCACTTTAAGACTGTTCCATGGCAACATATAAGGTTGAATATTCTTGAGAACGAGCCCCTTAACCACTTAACCTTAATGCTCACTTTACCACTGTTCCATGGCAACATATATGGTTGAATGTCCTTGAGAATGAGCCCCTTAACCACTTAACCTTAATGCTCACTTTACCACTGTTCCATGGCAACATATATGGTTGAATGTCCTTGAGAACGAGCCCCTTAACCACTTAACCTTATTGCTCACTTTAACACTGTTCCATGGCAACATATATAATTGAATGTCCTTGAGAACGAGCCCCATAACCACTTAACATTAATGCTCACTTTACCACTGTTCTATGGCAACATATATGGTTGAATGTCTTTTAGAACGAGCCCCTTAACCACCTAACCTTAAAACTCACTTTACCACTGTTCCATGGCAACATATATGGTTGAATGTCCTTGAGAACAAGCTTCTTAACCACCTAACCTTAATGCTCACTTTTACACTGTTTTATGGCAACATATATGGTTGAATGTTCTTGAAAAAGAGCCCCTTAATCACCTAACATTAATGCTCACTTTACCACTGTTCCATGGCAACAAATATGGTTGAATGTTCTTGAGAACGAGCCCCTTAACCACTTAACCTTAATGCTCACTTTACCACTGTTCCATGGCAACATATATGGTTGAATGTCCTTCAGAACGAGCCCCTTAACCACCTAACCTTAATGCTCACTTTACCACTGTTTCATGGCAACATATATGGTTGAATGTCCTTGAGAACGAGCCCCTTAACCACTTAACCTTAATGCTCACTTTAAGAATGTTCCATGGCAACATATAAGGTTGAATTTCCTTGAGAACGAGCCCCTTAACCACTTAACCTTATTGCTTACTTTAACACTGTTCCATGGCAACATATATGAATGAATGTCCTTAAAAAAGAGCCCCTTAATCACCTAACCTTAATGCTCACTTTACCACTTTTCCATGGCAACATATATGGTTGAATATCCTTGAGAACGAGCTTCTTAACCACCTAACCTAAATGCTCATTTTACACTGTTTTATGGCAACATATATGGTTGAATGTCCTTGAAAAAGAGCCCCTTAATCACCTAACATTAATGCTCACTTTACCACTGTTCCATGGCAACATATATAGTTGAATGTCCTTGAGAACGAGCTTCTTAACCACCTAACCTTAATGCTCACTATAAAACTGTTCCATGGCAACATATATGGTTGAATGTCCTTGAAAAAGAGCCCCTTAATCACCTAACATTAATGCTCACTTTACCACTGTTCCATGGCAACATATATGGTTGAATGTCCTTGAGAACGGCCCCTTAACCACTTAACCTTAATGCTCACTTTACCACTGTTCCCAGGCAACATATATGGTGGAATGTCCTTGAGAACGAGCCCCTTGACCACTTAACCTTAATGCTCACTTTACCACTGTTCCCAGGCAACATATATGGTGGAATGTCCTTGAGAACGACCCCCTTGACCACTTAACCTTAATGCTCACTTTACCACCGTTCCATGGCAACATATATGGTTGAATGTCCTTGAGAACGAGCCCCTTGATTACTTAACCTTAATGCTCACTTTACCACTGTTCCCAGGCAACATATATGGTGGAATGTCCTTGAGAACGAGCCCCTTAACCACTTAACCTTAATGCTCACTTTACCACTGTTAGATGGCAACATATATGGTTGAATGTCCTTTAGAATGAGAAACTTAACCACTTAACCTTAATGTTCACTTTACCACTGTTCCATGGCAACATATATGGTTGAATGTCCTTGAGAACGAGCCCCTTAACCACTTAACCTTAATGCTCAATTTACCACTGTTCCATGGCAACATATATAGTTGAATGTCCTTGAGAACGAGCCCCTTAACCACCTAACCTTAATGCTCACTTTACCACTGTTTCATGGCAACATATATGGTTGAATGTCCTTGAGAACGAGCTACTTAAACACCTAACCTATATGTTCAATCTACCACTGTTCCCTGGCAACATATATGGTTGAATGTGTTTGAGAACGAGCCCCATAACCACTTAACTTAAATGCTCACTTTACCACTGTTCTATGGCAACATATAAGGTTGAATGTCCTTGAGAACGAGCCCCTTAACCACTTAACCTTATTGCTTACTTTAACACTGTTCCATGGCAACATATATGAATGAATGTCCTTAAAAAAGAGCCCCTTAATCACCTAACCTTAATGCTCACTTTACCACTTTTCCATGGCAACATATATGGTTGAATATCCTTGAGAACAAGCCCCTTAACCACCTAACCTTAATGCTCACTTTACCACAGTTCTATGGCAACATATATTTTTGAATGTCCTTGAGAACGAGCTTCTTAACCACCTAACCTAAATGCTCACTTTTACACTGTTTTATGGCAACATATATGGTTGAATGTCCTTTGAAAAGAGCCATTAATCACCTAACATTAATGCTCACTTTACCACTGTTCCATGGCAACATATATGGTTGAATGTCCTTGAGAACGACCTTCTTAACCACCTAACCTTAATGCTCACTATAAAACTGTTCTATGGCAACATATATGGTTGAATGTCCTTGAAAAAGAGCCCCTTAATCACCTAACATTAATGCTCACCTTACCACTGTTCCATGGCAACATATATGGTTGAATGTCCTTGAGAACGGCCCCTTAACCACTTAACCTTAATGCTCAATTTACCACTGTTCCATGGCAACATATATAGTTGAATGTCCTTAAGAACGAGCCCCTTAACCACCTAACCTTAATGCTCACTTTACCACTGTTTCATGGCAACATATATGGTTGAATGTCCTTGAGAACGAGCTACTTAAACACCTAACCTATATGTTCAATCTACCACTGTTCCCTGGCAACATATATAGTTTAATGTCCTTGAGAACGAGCCCCATAACCACTTAACTTAAATGCTCACTTTACCACTGTTCCATGGCAACATATATGGTTGAAGTTCCTTGAAAACGGCCCCTTAACCACCTAACCTTAATGCTCACTTTACCACAGTTCCATGGCAACATATATGGTTGAATGTCCTTGAGAACGAGCCCCTTAACCACATAACCTTAATGCTCACTTTACCACTGTTCTATGGCAACATATATGGTTGAATGTCCTTGAGAACGAGCCCCTTAATCACCTAACATTAATGCTCACCTTACCACTGTTCCATGGCAACATATATAACTGAATGTCCTTGAGAACGAGCCCCTTAACCACTTAACCTTAATGCTCACTTTACCAATGTTCCATGGCAACATATATGGTTGAATGTCCTTGAGAACGAGCTTCTTAACCACCTAACCTAAATGCTCACTTTTACACTGTTTTATGGCAACATATATGGTTGAATGTCCTTGAAAAAGAGCCCCTTAATCACCTAACATTAATGCTCACCTTACCACTGTTCCATGGCAACATATATAACTGAATGTCCTTGAGAACGAGCCCCTTAACCACTTAACCTTAATGCTCACTTTAAGACTGTTCCATGGCAACATATAAGGTTGAATATTCTTGAGAACGAGCCCCTTAACCACTTAACCTTAATGCTCACTTTACCACTGTTCCATGGCAACATATATGGTTGAATGTCCTTGAGAATGAGCCCCTTAACCACTTAACCTTAATGCTCACTTTACCACTGTTCCATGGCAACATATATGGTTGAATGTCCTTGAGAACGAGCCCCTTAACCACTTAACCTTATTGCTCACTTTAACACTGTTCCATGGCAACATATATAATTGAATGTCCTTGAGAACGAGCCCCATAACCACTTAACATTAATGCTCACTTTACCACTGTTCTATGGCAACATATATGGTTGAATGTCTTTTAGAACGAGCCCCTTAACCACCTAACCTTAAAACTCACTTTACCACTGTTCCATGGCAACATATATGGTTGAATGTCCTTGAGAACAAGCTTCTTAACCACCTAACCTTAATGCTCACTTTTACACTGTTTTATGGCAACATATATGGTTGAATGTCCTTGAAAAAGAGCCCCTTAATCACCTAACATTAATGCTCACTTTACCACTGTTCCATGGCAACAAATATGGTTGAATGTTCTTGAGAACGAGCCCCTTAACCACTTAACCTTAATGCTCACTTTACCACTGTTCCATGGCAACATATATGGTTGAATGTCCTTCAGAACGAGCCCCTTAACCACCTAACCTTAATGCTCACTTTACCACTGTTTCATGGCAACATATATGGTTGAATGTCCTTGAGAACGAGCCCCTTAACCACTTAACCTTAATGCTCACTTTAAGAATGTTCCATGGCAACATATAAGGTTGAATTTCCTTGAGAACGAGCCCCTTAACCACTTAACCTTATTGCTTACTTTAACACTGTTCCATGGCAACATATATGAATGAATGTCCTTAAAAAAGAGCCCCTTAATCACCTAACCTTAATGCTCACTTTACCACTTTTCCATGGCAACATATATGGTTGAATATCCTTGAGAACGAGCTTCTTAACCACCTAACCTAAATGCTCATTTTACACTGTTTTATGGCAACATATATGGTTGAATGTCCTTGAAAAAGAGCCCCTTAATCACCTAACATTAATGCTCACTTTACCACTGTTCCATGGCAACATATATAGTTGAATGTCCTTGAGAACGAGCTTCTTAACCACCTAACCTTAATGCTCACTATAAAACTGTTCCATGGCAACATATATGGTTGAATGTCCTTGAAAAAGAGCCCCTTAATCACCTAACATTAATGCTCACTTTACCACTGTTCCATGGCAACATATATGGTTGAATGTCCTTGAGAACGGCCCCTTAACCACTTAACCTTAATGCTCACTTTACCACTGTTCCCAGGCAACATATATGGTGGAATGTCCTTGAGAACGAGCCCCTTGACCACTTAACCTTAATGCTCACTTTACCACTGTTCCCAGGCAACATATATGGTGGAATGTCCTTGAGAACGACCCCCTTGACCACTTAACCTTAATGCTCACTTTACCACCGTTCCATGGCAACATATATGGTTGAATGTCCTTGAGAACGAGCCCCTTGATTACTTAACCTTAATGCTCACTTTACCACTGTTCCCAGGCAACATATATGGTGGAATGTCCTTGAGAACGAGCCCCTTAACCACTTAACCTTAATGCTCACTTTACCACTGTTAGATGGCAACATATATGGTTGAATGTCCTTTAGAATGAGAAACTTAACCACTTAACCTTAATGTTCACTTTACCACTGTTCCATGGCAACATATATGGTTGAATGTCCTTGAGAACGAGCCCCTTAACCACTTAACCTTAATGCTCAATTTACCACTGTTCCATGGCAACATATATAGTTGAATGTCCTTGAGAACGAGCCCCTTAACCACCTAACCTTAATGCTCACTTTACCACTGTTTCATGGCAACATATATGGTTGAATGTCCTTGAGAACGAGCTACTTAAACACCTAACCTATATGTTCAATCTACCACTGTTCCCTGGCAACATATATGGTTGAATGTGTTTGAGAACGAGCCCCATAACCACTTAACTTAAATGCTCACTTTACCACTGTTCTATGGCAACATATATGGTTGAATGTCCCTGAGAACGAGCCCCTTAACCACTTAACCTTAATGCTCACTTTAAGAATGTTCCATGGCAACATATAAGGTTGAATGTCCTTGAGAACGAGCCCCTTAACCACTTAACCTTTTTGCTCACTTTAACACTGTTCCATGGCAACATATATGAATGAATGTCCTTAAAAAGAGCCCCTTAATCACCTAACCTTAATGCTCACTTTACCACTGTTCCATGGCAAAATATATGGTTGAATGTCCTTGAGAACGAGCCCCTTAACCACCTAACCTTAGTGCTCACCTTACCACAGTTCTATGGCAACATATATGGTTAAATGTCCTTGAGAACGAGCCCCTTAACCACTTAACCTTAATGCTCACTTTACCACTGTTCCATGGCAACATATATGGTTGAATGTCCTTGAGAACGATCCCCTTAACCACTTAACATTAATGCTCACTTTACCACTGATCCATGGCAACATATATGTTTGAAGGTCCTTAAGAACGAGCCCCTTAACCACTTAACTTTAATGCTCACTTTACCACTGTTCCATGGCAACATATATGGTTGAATGTCCTTGAGAACGAGCCCCTTAACCACCTAATCTTAATACTCACTTTACCACTGTTCCATGGCAACATATATGGTTGAATGTCCTTGAGAACGAGCTTCTTAACCACCTAACCTTAATACTCAATATAAAACTGTTCCATGGCAACATATATGGTTGAATGTCCTTGAAAAAGAGCCCCTTAACCACCTAACCTTAATGCTCAATTTACCACAGTTCCATGGCAACATATATGGTTGAATGTCCTTGAGAACAAGCCAATTAACCACTTAACCTTAATGCTCACTTTACTACTGTTCCATGGCAACATATATGGTTGAATGTCCTTGAGAACGAGCCCCTTAACCACTTAACCTTAATGCTCAATTTACCACTGTTTCATGGCAACATATATGGTTGAATGTCCTTGAGAACGAGCCCCTTAACAACTTAACCTTAATGGTCACTTTACCACTGTTCCATGGCAACATATATGGTTGAATGTCCTTGAGAACGAGCCCCTAACCACCTACCCTTAATGCTCACTTTACCACTGTTCCATGGCAACATATATGGTTGAATGTCCTTGAGAACAAGCTTCTTAACCACCTAACCTTAATGCTCACTTTTACACTGTTTTATGGCAACATATATGGTTGAATGTCCTTAAAAAAGAGCCCCTCAATCACCTAACATTAATGCTCACCTTACCACTGTTCCATGGCAACATATATGGTTGAATGTCCTTGAGAACGGCCCCTTAACCACCTAACCTTAATGCTCACTTTACCACAGTTCCATGACAACATATATGGTTGAATGACCTTGAGAACGAGCCCCTTAACCACTTATTCTTAATGCTCACTTTACCACTGTTTCATTGCAACATATTTGGTTCAATGTCCTTGAGAACGAGCCCCTTAATAACTTAACCTTAATGGTCACTTTACCACTGTTGCATGGCAACATATATGGTTGAATGTCCTTGAGAATGAGCCCCTAAACCACTTAACCTTAATGCTCACTTTAAGACTGTTCCATGGCAACATATAAGGTTGAATATCCTTGAGAACGAGCCCCTTAACCACTTAACCTTAATGCTCACTTTACCAGTGTTAGATGGCAACATATATGGTTGAATGTCCTTGAGAAGGAGAAACTTAACCACTTAACCTTAATGTTCACTTTACCACTGTTCCATGGCAACATATATGGTTAAATGTCCTTGAGAACGAGCCCCTTAACCACTTAACCTTAATGCTCAATTTACCACTGTTATATGGCAACATATATGGTTGAATGTCCTTGAGAACGAGCCCCTTAAACACCTAACCTTAATGCTCACTTTACCACTGTTCTATGGCAACATATATGTTTGAATGTCCTTGAGAACGAGCCTCTTAACCTCTTAACCATAATGCTCACTTTACCACTGTTCCATGGCAACATATATGGTTGAATGTCCTTGAGAACGAGCTCCTTAACCACCTAACCTTAATACTCACTTTACCACTGTTCCATGGCAACATATATGGTTGAATGTCCTTGAGAACGAGCCCCTTAACCACCTAACCTTAATGCTCACTTTAACACTGTTCCATGGCAACATATATGGTTGAATGTCCTTGAGAACGAACCCCTAAACTACTTAACCATAATGCTCACTTTACCACTGTTCCATGGCAACATATATGGTTAAATGTTATTGAGAACGAGCCCCTTAACCACTTACCTTAATGCTCACTTTACCACTGTTCCAAGGTAACATATATGGTTGAATGTCCTTGAGAACGAGCCCCTTAACCACTTAACCGTAATGCTCACTTTACCACTGTTCCATGGCAACATATATGGTTGAATGTTCTTGAGAACGAGCCCCTTAACCACTTAACCTTATTGCTTACTTTAACACTGTTCCATGGCAACATATATGAATGAATGTCCTTAAAAAGAGCCCCTTAATCACCTAACCTTAATGCTCACTTTACCACTTTTCCATGGCAACATATATGGTTGAATATCCTTGAGAACGAGCCCCTTAACCACCTAACCTTAATGCTCACTTTACCACAGTTCTATGGCAACATATATTTTTGAATGTCCTTGAGAACGAGCTTCTTAACCACCTAACCTAAATGCTCACTTTTACACTACTTTATGGCAACATATATGGTTGAATGTCCTTGAAAAAGAGGCCCTTAATCACCTAACATTAATGCTCACTTTACCACTGTTCCATGGGGTTGAATGTCCTTGAGAACGAGCTTCTTAACAACCTAACCTTAATGCTCACTATAAAACTGTTCCATGGCAACATATAAGGTTGAATATCCTTGAGAACGAGCCCCTTAACCACTTAACCTTAATACTCACTTTACCACTGTTAGATGGCAACATATATGGTTGAATGTCCTTGAGAATGAGAAACTTAACCACTTAACCTTAATGTTCACATTACCACTGTTCCATGGCAACATATATGGTTGAATGTCCTTGAGAACGAGCCCCATAACCACTTAACCTTAATGCTCAATTTACCACTGTTCCATGGCAACATATATAGTTGAATGTCCTTGAGAACGAGCCCCTTAACCACCTAACCTTAATGCTCACTTTACCACTGTTTCATGGCAACATATATGGTTGAATGTCCTTGAGAACGAGCTACTTAAACACCTAACCTATATGTTCAATCTACCACTGTTCCCTGGCAACATATATGGTTGAATGTCCTTGAGAACGAGCCCCATAAACACTCAACTTAAATGCTCATTTTACCACTGTTCTATGGCAACATATATGGTTGAATGTCCTTGAGAACGAGCCCCTTAACCACTTAACCTTAATGCTCACTTTAAGAATGTTCCATGGCAACATATAAGGTTAAATGTCCTTGAGAACGAGCCCCTTAACCACTTAACCTTATTGCTTACTTTAACACTGTTCCATGGCAACATATATGAATGAATGTCCTTAAAAAAGAGCCCCTTAATCACCTAACCTTAATGCTCACTTTACCACTGTTCCATGGCAACATATATGGTTGAATGTCCTTGAGAACGAGCCCCTTAACCACCTAACCTTAGTGCTCACTTTACCACAGTTCTATGGCAACATATATGGTTAAATGTCCTTGAGAACGAGCCCCTTAACCACTTAACCTTAATGCTCACTTTACCACTGTTCCATTAAAACATATATGGTTGAATGTCCTTGAGAACGATCCCCTTAACCACTTAACCTTAATGCTCACTTTACCACTGATCCATGGCAACATATATGTTTGAAGGTCCTTAAGAACGAGCCCCTTAACCACTTAACCTTAATGCTCACTTTACCACTGTTCCATGGCATTATATATGGTTGAATGTCCTTGAGAACGAGCCCCTTATCCACCTAATCTTAATACTCACTTTACCACTGTTCCATGGCAACATATATGGTTGAATGTCCTTGAGAACGAGCTTCTTAACCACCTAACCTTAATACTCACTATAAAACTGTTCCATGGCAACATATATGGTTGAATGTCCTTGAAAAAGAACCCCTTAATCACTTAACATTAATGCTCACTTTACCACTGTTCCATGGCAACATATATGGTTGAATGTCCTTGAGAACGGCCCCTTAACCACCTAACCTTAATGCTTAATTTTCCATAGTTCCATGGCAACATATATGGTTGAATGTCCTTGAGAACAAGCCAATTAACCACTTAACATTAATGCTCAATTTACCACTGTTCCATGGCAACATATATGGTTGAATGTCCTTAAGAACGAGCCCTTTAACCACTTAACCTTAATGCTCAATTTACCACTGTTTCATGGCAACATATATGGTTGAATGTCCTTGAGAACGAGCCCCTTAACAACTTAACCTTAATGGTCACTTTACCAATGTTCAATGGCAACATATATGGTTAAATGTCATTGAGAACGAGCCCCTTAACCACTTAACCTTAATGCTCACTTTAAGACTGTTCCATGGCAACATATAACATTGAATATCCTTGAAAACGAGCCCCTTAACCACTTAACCTTAATGCTCACTTTACCACTGTTAGATGGCAACATATATGGTTGAATGTCCTTGAGAATGAGAAACTTAACCACTTAACCTTAATGTTCACTTTACCACTTTTCCATGGCAACATATATGGTTGAATGTCCTTGAGAACGAGCCCCTTAACCACCTAACCTTAATGCTCACTTTACCACTGTTTCATGGCAACATATATGGTTGAAAGTCCTTGAGAACGAGCCCCTTAAACACCTAACCTATATGTTCAATCTACCACTGTTCCATGGCAACATATATGGTTGAATGTCCTTGAAAACGAGCCCCATAACCACTTAACTTAAATGCTCACTTTACCACTGTTCTATGGCAACATATATGTTTGAATGTCCTTGAGAACGTGCCTCTTAACCTCTGAACCATAATGCTCACTTTACCACTGTTCCATGGCAACATATATGGTTGAATGTCCTTGAGAACGAACCCCTTAACTACTTAACTATAATGCTCACTTTACCACTGTTCCATGGCAACATATATGGTTAAATGTCATTGAGAACGAGCCCCTTAACCACTTAACCTTAATGCTCACTTTACCACTGTACCAAGGTAACATATATGGTTGAATGTCCTTTAGAACGAGCCCCTTAACCACTTAACCGTAATGCTCACTTTACCACTGTTCCATGGCAACATATATGGTTGAATGTTCTTGAGAACGAGCCCCTTAACCACTTAACCTTAATGCTCACTTTAAGAATGTTCCATGGCAACATATAAGGTTGAATGTCCTTGAGAACGAGCCCCTTAACCACTTAACCTTATTGCTTACTTTAACACTGTTCAATGGCAACATATATGAATGAATGTCCTTAAAAAAGAGCCCCTTAATCACCTAACCTTAATGCTCACTTTACCACTTTTCCATGGCAACATATATGGTTGAATATCCTTGAGAACGAGCTTCTTAACCACCTAACCTAAATGCTCACTTTTACACTGTTTTATGGCAACATATATGGTTGAATGTCCTTGAAAAAGAGCCCCTTAATCACCTAACATTAATGCTCACTTTACCACTGTTCCATGGCAACATATATAGTTGAATGTCCTTGAGAACGAGCTTCTTAACCACCTAACCTTAATGCTCACTATAAAACTGTTCAATGGCAACATATATGGTTGAATGTCCTTGAGAACGGCCCCTTAACCACCTAACCTTTATGCTCAATTTACCACAGTTCCATGGCAACATATATGGTTGAATGTCTTAGAGAACGAGCCCCTTGACCACTTAACCTTAATGCTCACTTTACCACTGTTCCCAGGCAACATATATGGTGGAATGTCCTTGAGAACGACCCCCTTGACCACTTAACCTTAATGCTCACTTTACCACCGTTCCATGGCAACATATATGGTTGAATGTCCTTGAGAACGAGCCCCTTGACCACTTAACCTTAATGCTCACTTTACCACTGTTCCCAGGCAACATATATGGTGGAATGTCCTTGAGAACGAGGCCCTTAACCACTTAACCTTAATGCTCACTTTACCACTGTTAGATGGCAACATATATGGTTGAATGTCCTTGAGAATGAGAAACTTAACCACTTAACCTTAATGTTCACTTTACCACTGTTCCATGGCAACATATATGGTTGAATGTCCTTGAGAACGAGCCCTTTAACCACTTAACCTTAATGCTCAATTTACCACTGTTCCATGGCAACATATATAGTTGAATGTCCTTGAGAACGAGCCCCTTAACCAGCTAACCTTAATGCTCACTTTACCACAGTTTCATGGCAACATATATGGTTGAATGTCCTTGAGAACGAGCTACTTAAACACCTTACCTATATGTTCAATCTACCACTGTTCCCTGGCAACATATATGGTTGAATGTCTTTGAGAACGAGCCCCATAACCACTTAACTTAAATGCTCACTTTACCACTGTTCTATGGCAACATATATGGTTGAATGTCCTTGAGAACGAGCTTCTTAACCACCTAACCTTAATACTCACTATAAAACTGTTCCATGGCAACATATATGGTTGAATGTCCTTGAAAAAGAACCCCTTAATCACTTAACATTAATGCTCACTTTACCACTGTTCCATGGCAACATATATGGTTGAATGTCCTTGAGAACGGCCCCTTAACCACCTAACCTTAATGCTTAATTTTCCATAGTTCCATAGCAACATATATGGTTGAATGTCCTTGAGAACAAGCCAATTAACCACTTAACATTAATGCTCAATTTACCACTGTTCCATGGCAACATATATGGTTGAATGTCCTTAAGAACGAGCCCTTTAACCACTTAACCTTAATGCTCAATTTACCACTGTTTCATGGCAACATATATGGTTGAATGTCCTTGAGAACGAGCCCCTTAACAACTTAACCTTAATGGTCACTTTACCAATGTTCAATGGCAACATATATGGTTAAATGTCATTGAGAACGAGCCCCTTAACCACTTACCCTTAATGCTCACTTTAAGACTGTTCCATGGCAACATATAACATTGAATATCCTTGAAAACGAGAACCTTAACCACTTAACCTTAATGCTCACTTTACCACTGTTAGATGGCAACATATATGGTTGAATGTCCTTGAGAATGAGAAACTTAACCACTTAACCTTAATGTTCACTTTACCACTTTTCCATGGCAACATATATGGTTGAATGTCCTTGAGAACGAGCCCCTTAACCACCTAACCTTAATGCTCACTTTACCACTGTTTCATGGCAACTTATATGGTTGAATGTCCTTGAGAACGAGCCCCTTAAACACCTAACCTATATGTTCAATCTACCACTGTTCCATGGCAACATATATGGTTGAATGTCCTTGAAAACGAGCCCCATAACCACTTAACTTAAATGCTCACTTTACCACTGTTCTATGGCAACATATATGTTTGAATGTCCTTGAGAACGTGCCTCTTAACCTCTGAACCATAATGCTCACTTTACCACTGTTCCATGGCAACATATATGGTTGAATGTCCTTGAGAACGAACCCCTTAACTACTTAACTATAATGCTCACTTTACCACTGTTCCATGGCAACATATATGGTTAAATGTCATTGAGAACGAGCCCCTTAACCACTTAACCTTAATGCTCACTTTACCACTGTACCAAGGTAACATATATGGTTGAATGTCCTTTAGAACGAGCCCCTTAACCACTTAACCGTAATGCTCACTTTACCACTGTTCCATGGCAACATATATGGTTGAATGTTCTTGAGAACGAGCCCCTTAACCACTTAACCTTAATGCTCACTTTAAGAATGTTCCATGGCAACATATAAGGTTGAATGTCCTTGAGAACGAGCCCCTTAACCACTTAACCTTATTGCTTACTTTAACACTGTTCAATGGCAACATATATGAATGAATGTCCTTAAAAAAGAGCCCCTTAATCACCTAACCTTAATGCTCACTTTACCACTTTTCCATGGCAACATATATGGTTGAATATCCTTGAGAACGAGCTTCTTAACCACCTAACCTAAATGCTCACTTTTACACTGTTTTATGGCAACATATATGGTTGAATGTCCTTGAAAAAGAGCCCCTTAATCACCTAACATTAATGCTCACTTTACCACTGTTCCATGGCAACATATATAGTTGAATGTCCTTGAGAACGAGCTTCTTAACCACCTAACCTTAATGCTCACTATAAAACTGTTCAATGGCAACATATATGGTTGAATGTCCTTGAGAACGGCCCCTTAACCACCTAACCTTTATGCTCAATTTACCACAGTTCCATGGCAACATATATGGTTGAATGTCTTAGAGAACGAGCCCCTTGACCACTTAACCTTAATGCTCACTTTACCACTGTTCCCAGGCAACATATATGGTGGAATGTCCTTGAGAACGACCCCCTTGACCACTTAACCTTAATGCTCACTTTACCACCGTTCCATGGCAACATATATGGTTGAATGTCCTTGAGAACGAGCCCCTTGACCACTTAACCTTAATGCTCACTTTACCACTGTTCCCAGGCAACATATATGGTGGAATGTCCTTGAGAACGAGGCCCTTAACCACTTAACCTTAATGCTCACTTTACCACTGTTAGATGGCAACATATATGGTTGAATGTCCTTGAGAATGAGAAACTTAACCACTTAACCTTAATGTTCACTTTACCACTGTTCCATGGCAACATATATGGTTGAATGTCCTTGAGAACGAGCCCTTTAACCACTTAACCTTAATGCTCAATTTACCACTGTTCCATGGCAACATATATAGTTGAATGTCCTTGAGAACGAGCCCCTTAACCACCTAACCTTAATGCTCACTTTACCACTGTTTCATGGCAACATATATGGTTGAATGTCCTTGAGAACGAGCTACTTAAACACCTTACCTATATGTTCAATCTACCACTGTTCCCTGGCAACATATATGGTTGAATGTCTTTGAGAACGAGCCCCATAACCACTTAACTTAAATGCTCACTTTACCACTGTTCTATGGCAACATATATGGTTGAATGTCCCTGAGAACGAGCCCCTTAACCACTTAACCTTAATGCTCACTTTAAGAATGTTCCATGGCAACATATAAGGTTGAATGTCCTTGAGAACGAGCCCCTTAACCACTTAACCTTAATGCTCACTTTACCACTGATCCATGGCAACATATATGTTTGAAGGTCCTTAAGAACGAGCCCCTTAACCACTTAACTTTAATGCTCACTTTACCACTGTTCCATGGCAACATATATGGTTGAATGTCCTTGAGAACGAGCCCCTTAACAACCTAATCTTAATACTCACTTTACCACTGTTCCATGGCAACATATATGGTTGAATGTCCTTGAGAACGAGCTTCTTAACCACCTAACCTTAATACTCAATATAAAACTGTTCCATGGCAACATATATGGTTGAATGTCCTTGAAAAAGAGCCCCTTAACCACCTACCCTTAATGCTCAATTTACCACAGTTCCATGGCAACATATATGGTTGAATGTCCTTGAGAACAAGCCAATTAACCACTTAACCTTAATGCTCACTTTACTACTGTTCCATGGCAACATATATGGTTGAATGTCCTTGAGAACGAGCCCCTTAACCACTTAACCTTAATGCTCAATTTACCACTGTTTCATGGCAACATATATGGTTGAATATCCTTGAGAACGAGCCCCTTAACAACTTAACCTTAATGGTCACTTTACCAATGTTCAATGGCAACATATATGGTTGAATGTCATTGAGAACGAGCCCCTTAACCACTTAACCTTAATGCTCACTTTAAGACTGTTCCATGGCAACATATAAGGTTGAATATGCTTGAGAACGAGCCCCTTAACCACTTAACCTTAATGCTCACTTTACCACTGTTAGATGGCAACATATATGGTTGAATGTCCTTGAGAAAGAGAAACTTAACCACTTAACCTTAATGTTCACTTTACCACTGTTCCATGGCAACATATATGGTTGAATGTCCTTGAGAACGAGCCCCTTAACCACCTAACCTTAATGCTCACTTTAACACAGTTCCATGGCAACATGTATGGTTGAATGTCCTTGAGAACGAACCCCTTAACTACTTAACCATAATGCTCACTTTACCACTGTTCCATGGCAACATATATGGTTAAATGTCATTGAGAACGAGCCCCTTAACCACTTACCTTAATGCTCACTTTACCACTGTTCCAAGGTAACATATATGGTTGAATGTCCTTGAGAACGAGCCCCTTAACCACTTAACCGTAATGCTCACTTTACCACTGTTCCATGGCAACATATATGGTTGAATGTTCTTTAGAACGAGCCCCTTAACCACTTAACCTTATTGCTTACTTTAACACTGTTCCATGGCAACATATATGAATGAATGTCCTTAAAAAAGAGCCCCTTAATCACCTAACCTTAATGCTCACTTTACCACTTTTCCATGGCAACATATATGGTTGAATATCCTTGAGAACGAGCCCCTTAACCACCTAACCTTAATGCTCACTTTACCACAGTTCTATGGCAACATATATTTTTGAATGTCCTTGAGAACGAGCTTCTTAACCACCTAACCTAAATGCTCACTTTTACACTACTTTATGGCAACATATATGGTTGAATGTCCTTGAAAAAGAGCCCCTTAATCACCTAACATTAATGCTCACTTTACCACTGTTCCATGGGGTTGAATGTCCTTGAGAACGAGCTTCTTAACAACCTAACCTTAATGCTCACTATAAAACTGTTCCATGGCAACATATATGGTTGAATGTCATTGAGAACGAGCCCCTTGACCACTTAACCTTAATGCTCACTTTACCACTTTTCCCAGGCAACATATATGGTGGAATGTCCTTGAGAACGACCCCCTTGACCATTTAACCTTAATGCTCACTTTACCACCGTTCCATGGCAACATATATGGTTGAATGTCCTTGAGAACAAGCCCCTTAACCACCTAACCTTAATGCTCAACTTACCACTGTTCCACGGCAACATATATAACTGAATGTCCTTGAGAACGAGCCCCTTAACCACTTAACCTTAATGCTCACTTTACCACTGTTCCATGGGGTTGAATGTCCTTGAGAACGAGCTTCTTAACAACCTAACCTTAATGCTCACTATAAAACTGTTCCATGGCAACATATAAGGTTGAATATCCTTGAGAACGAGCCCCTTAACCACTTAACCTTAATACTCACTTTACCACTGTTAGATGGCAACATATATGGTTGAATGTCCTTGAGAATGAGAAACTTAACCACTTAACCTTAATGTTCACTTTACCACTGTTCCATGGCAACATATATGGTTGAATGTCCTTGAGAACGAGCCCCTCAACCACTTAACCTTAATGCTCAATTTACCACTGTTCCATGGCAACATATATAGTTGAATGTCCTTGAGAACGAGCCCCTTAACCACCTAACCTTAATGCTCACTTTACCACTGTTTCATGGCAACATATATGGTTGAATGTCCTTGAGAACGAGCTACTTAAACACCTAACCTATATGTTCAATCTACCACTGTTCCCTGGCAACATATATGGTTGAATGTCCTTGAGAACGAGCCCCATAACCACTCAACTTAAATGCTCACTTTACCACTGTTCTATGGCAACATATATGGTTGAATGTCCTTGAGAACGAGCCCCTTAACCACTTAACCTTAATGCTCACTTTAAGAATGTTCCATGGCAACATATAAGGTTGAATGTCCTTGAGAACGAGCCCCTTAACCACTTAACCTTATTGCTTACTTTAACACTGTTCCATGGCAACATATATGAATGAATTTCCTTAAAAAAGAGCCCCTTAATCACCTAACCTTAATGCTCACTTTACCACTGTTCCATGGCAACATATATGGTTGAATGTCCTTGAGAACGAGCCCCTTAACCACCTAACCTTAGTGCTCACTTTACCACAGTTCTATGGCAACATATATGGTTAAATGTCCTTGAGAACGAGCCCCTTAACCACTTAACCTTAATGCTCACTTTACCACTGTTCCATTAAAACATATATGGTTGAATGTCCTTGAGAACGATCCCCTTAACCACTTAACCTTAATGCTCACTTTACCACTGATCCATGGCAACATATATGTTTGAAGGTCCTTAAGAACGAGCCCCTTAACCACTTAACCTTAATGCTCACTTTACCACTGTTCCATGGCATTATATATGGTTGAATGTCCTTGAGAACGAGCCCCTTAACTACCTAATCTTAATACTCACTTTACCACTGTTCCATGGCAACATATGTGGTTGAATGTCCTTGAGAACGAGCTTCTTAACCACCTAACCTTAATACTCACTATAAAACTGTTCCATGGCAACATATATGGTTGAATGTCCTTGAAAAAGAACCCCTTAATCACTTAACATTAATGCTCACTTTACCTTTGTTCCATGGCAACATATATGGTTGAATGTCCTTGAGAACGGCCCCTTAACCACCTAACCTTAATGCTTAATTTACCATAGTTCCATGGCAACATATATGGTTGAATGTCCTTGAGAACAAGCCAATTAACCACTTAACCTTAATGCTCAATTTACCACTGTTCCATGGCAACATATATGGTTGAATGTCCTTGAGAACGAGCCCTTTAACCACTTAACCTTAATGCTCAATTTACCACTGTTTCATGGCAACATATATGGTTGAATGTCTTTGAGAACGAGCCCCTTAACAACTTAACCTTAATGGTCACTTTACCAATGTTCAATGGCAACATATATGGTTAAATGTCATTGAGAACGAGCCCCTTAACCACTTAACCTTAATGCTCACTTTAAGACTGTTCCATGGCAACATATAACATTGAATATCCTTGAAAACGAGCCCCTTAACCACTTAACCTTAATGCTCACTTTACCACTGTTAGATGGCAACATATATGGTTGAATGTCCTTGAGAATGAGAAACTTAACCACTTAACCTTAATGTTCACTTTACCACTTTTCCATGGCAACATATATGGTTGAATGTCCTTGAGAACGAGCCCCTTAACCACTTAACCTTAATGCTCAATTTACCACTGTTATATGGCAACATATATGGTTAAATGTCCTTGAGAACGAGCCCCTTAACTACCTAACCTTAATGCTCACTTTACCACTGTTTCATGGCAACATATATGGTTGAATGTCCTTGAGAACGAGCCCCTTAAACACCTAACCTATATGTTCAATCTACCACTGTTCCATGGCAACATATATGGTTGAATGTCCTTGAAAACGAGCCCCATAACCACTTAACTTAAATGCTCACTTTACCACTGTTCTATGGCAACATATATGTTTGAATGTCCTTGAGAACGTGCCTCTTAACCTCTTAACCATAATGCTCACTTTACCACTGTTCCATGGCAACATATATGGTTGAATGTCCTTGAGAACGAACCCCTTAACTACTTAACTATAATGCTCACTTTACCACTGTTCCATGGCAACATATATGGTTAAATGTCATTGAGAACGAGCCCCTTAACCACTTAACCTTAATGCTCACTTTACCACTGTACCAAGGTAACATATATGGTTGAATGTCCTTTAGAACGAGCCCCTTAACCACTTAACCGTAATGCTCACTTTACCACTGTTCCATGGCAACATATATGGTTGAATGTTCTTGAGAACGAGCCCCTTAACCACTTAACCTTAATGCTAACTTTACCACTGATCCATGGTAACATATATGTTTGAATGTCCTTGAGAACGAGCCCCTTGACCACTTAACCTTAATGCTCACTTTACCACTGTTCTATGGCAACATATATGGTTGAATGTCCTTTAGAACGAGCCCCTTAACCACTTAACCGTAATGCTCACTTTACCACTGTTCCATGGCAACATATATGGTTGAATGTTCTTGAGAACGAGCCCCTTAACCACTTAACCTTAATGCTCACTCTACCACTGATCCATGGTAACATATATGTTTGAATGTCCTTGAGAACGAGCCCCTTGACCACTTAACCTTAATGCTCACTTTCCAATGCAACATATAAGGTTAAATGTCCTTGAGAACGAGCCCCTTAACCACTTAACCTTAATGCTCACTTTACCACTGTTAGATGGCAACATATATGTTTGAATGTCCTTGAGAACGAGCCCCTTAACCTCTTAACCATAATGCCCACTTTACCACTGTTCCATGGCAACATATATGGTTGAATGTCCTTGAGAACGAGCTCCT
Organism: Neoaliturus tenellus; assembly: GCA_030545055.2. Taxonomy (NCBI): domain Eukaryota; kingdom Metazoa; phylum Arthropoda; class Insecta; order Hemiptera; family Cicadellidae; genus Neoaliturus; species Neoaliturus tenellus. The sequence continues at coordinate 38,555 of JAQYXR010000821.1, forward strand.
TAACCACCTAACCCTAATACTCAACTTACCACTGTTCCATGGCAACATATATGGTTAAATGTCCTTGAGAACGAGCCCTTTAACCACTTAACCCTAATGCTCACTTTACCACTGTTCCATGGCAACATATATGGTTGAATGTCCTTGAGAACAAGCCAATTAACCACTTAACCTTAATGCTCAATTTACCACTGTTCCATGGCAACATATATGGTTGAATGTCCTTGAGAACGAGCCCTTTAACCACTTAACCTTAATGCTCAATTTACCACTGTTTCATGGCAACATATATGGTTGAATGTCCTTGAGAACGAGCCCCTTAACAATTTAACCTTAATGGTCACTTTACCAATGTTCAATGGCAACATATATGGTTAAATGTCATTGAGAACGAGCCCTTTAACCACTTAACCTTAATGCTCACTTTAAGACTGTTCCATGGCAACATATAACATTGAATATCCTTGAAAACGAGCCCCTTAACCACTTAACCTTAATGCTCACTTTACCACTGTTAGATGGCAACATATATGGTTGAATGTCCTTGAGAATGAGAAACTTAACCACTTAAACTTAATGTTCACTTTACCACTGTTCCATGGCAACATATATGGTTGAATGTCCTTGAGAACGAGCCCCTTAACCACTTAACCTTAATGCTCAATTCACCACTGTTATATGGCAACATATATGGTTAAATGTCCTTGAGAACGAGCCCCTTAACCACCTAACCTTAATGCTCACTTTACCACTGTTTCATGGCAACATATATGGTTGAATGTCCTTGAGAACGAGCCCCTTAAACACCTAACCTATATGTTCAATCTACCACTGTTCCATGGCAACATATATGGTTGAATGTCCATGAAAACGAGCCCCATAACCACTTAACTTAAATGCTCACTTTACCACTGTTCTATGGCAACATATATGTTTGTATGTCCTTGAGAACGTGCCTCTTAACCTCTTAACCATTATGCTCACTTTACCACTGTTCAATGGCAACATATATGGTTGAATGTCCTTGAGAACGAACCCCTTAACTACTTAACCATAATGCTCACTTTACCACTGTTCCATGGCAACATATATGGTTAAATGTCATTGAGAACGAGCCCCTTAACCACTTAACCTTAATGCTCACTTTACCACTGTACCAAGGTAACATATATGGTTGAATGTCCTTTAGAACGAGCCCCTTAACCACTTAACCGTAATGCTCACTTTACCACTGTTCCATGGCAACATATATGGTTGAATGTTCTTGAGAACGAGCCCCTTAACCACTTAACCTTAATGCTAACTTTACCACTGATCCATGGTAACATATATGTTTGAATGTCCTTGAGAACGAGCCCCTTGACCACTTAACCTTAATGCTCACTTTACCACTGTTCTATGGCAACATATATAGTTGAATGTCCTTTAGAACGAGCCCCTTAACCACTTAACCGTAATGCTCACTTTACCACTGTTCCATGGCAACATATATGGTTGAATGTTCTTGAGAACGAGCCCCTTAACCACTTAACCTTAATGCTCACTTTACCACTGATCCATGGTAACATATATGTTTGAATGTCCTTGAGAACGAGCCCCTTGACCACTTAACCTTAATGCTCACTTTCCAATGCAACATATATGGTTAAATGTCCTTGAGAACGAGCCCCTTAACCACTTAACATTAATGCTCACTTTACCACTGTTAGATGGCAACATATATGTTTGAATGTCCTTGAGAACGAGCCCCTTAACCTCTTAACTATAATGCCCACTTTACCACTGTTCCATGGCAACATATATGGTTGAATGTCCTTTAGAACGAGCTCCTTAACCACCTAACCTTAATACTCACCTTACCACTGTTCCATGGCAACATATATGGTTAAATGTCCTTGAGAACGAGCCCCTTAACCACTTAACCCTAATGCTCACTTTACCACTGTTCCATGGCAATATATATGGTTGAATGTCCTTGAGAACGAGCCCCTTGACCACTTAACCTTTATGCTCACTTTACCCCTGTTCTATGGCAACATATATGGTTGAATGTCCATAAGAACGAGCCCCTTAACCACCTAACCTTAAAGCTCACTCTACCACTGTTCCATGGCAACATATGTGGTTGAATGTTTTTGAGAACGATCCCCTTAACCACCTAACCTTAATGCTTACTTTACCACTGTTTCATGGCAACATATATGGTTGAATGTCCTTGAGAACGAGCCCCTTAAACACCTAACCTATATGTTCAATCTACCACTGTTCCATGGCAACATATATGGTTGAATGTCCTTGAAAACGAGCCCCATAACCACTTAACTTAAATGCTCACTTTACCACTGTTCTATGGCAACATATATGTTTGTATGTCCTTGAGAACGTGCCTCTTAACCTCTTAACCATTATGCTCACTTTACCACTGTTCCATGGCAACATATATGGTTGAATGTCCTTGAGAACGAACCCCTTAACTACTTAACCATAATGCTCACTTTACCACTGTTCCATGGCAACATATATGGTTAAATGTCATTGAGAACGAGCCCCTTAACCACTTAACCTTAATGCTCACTTTACCACTGTACCAAGGTAACATATATGGTTGAATGTCCTTTAGAACGAGCCCCTTAACCACTTAACCGTAATGCTCACTTTACCACTGTTCCATGGCAACATATATGGTTGAATGTTCTTGAAAACGAGCCCCTTAACCACTTAACCTTAATGCTAACTTTACCACTGATCCATGGTAACATATATGTTTGAATGTCCTTGAGAACGAGCCCCTTGACCACTTAACCTTAATGCTCACTTTACCACTGTTCTATGGCAACATATATGGTTGAATGTCCTTTAGAACGGGCCCCTTAACCACTTAACCGTAATGCTCACTTTACCACTGTTCCATGGCAACATATATGGTTGAATGTTCTTGAGAACGAGCCCCTTAACCACTTAACCTTAATGCTCACTTTACCACTGATCCATGGTAACATATATGTTTGAATGTCCTTGAGAACGAGCCCCTAAACCACTTAACCTTAATGCTCACTTTCCAATGCAACATATATGGTTAAATGTCCTTGAGAACGAGCCCCTTAACCACTTAACCCTAATGCTCACTTTACCACTGTTCCATGGCAACATATATGGTTGAATGTCCTTGAGAACGAGCCCCTTGACCACTTAACCTTTATGCTCACTTTACCCCTGTTCTATGGCAACATATATGGTTGAATGTCCATGAGAACGAGCCCCTTAACCACCTAACTTTAATGCTCACTCTACCACTGTTCCATGGCAACATATGTGGTTGAATGTTTTTGAGAACGATCCCCTTAACCACTTAACCTTAATACTCACTTTACCACTGTTCCATGGCAACATATATGGTTGAATGTCCTTGAGAAAAAGCCCCTTAACCACTTAACCCTAATGCTCACTTTACCACTGTTCCATGGCAACATATATGGTTGAAGGTCCTTAAGAACGAGCCCCTTAACCACTTAATCTTAATGCTCACTTTATAACTGTTCCATGGCAACATATATGGTTAAATGTCCTTGAGAACGAGCCCCTTAACCACCTAATCTTATTACTCACTTTACCACTGTTCCATGGCAACATATATGGTTGAATGTCCTTGAGAACGAGCTTCTTAACCACCTAACCTTAATGCTCACTATAAAACTGTTCCATGGCAACATATATGGTTGAATGTCCTTGAAAAAGAGCCCCTTAATCGCCTAACATTAATGCTCACTTTACCACTGTTCCATGGCAACATATATGGTTGAATGTCCTTGAGAACGGCCCCTTAACCACCTAACCTTAATGCTCAATTTACCACAGTTCCATGGCAACATATATGGTTGAATGTCCTTGAGAACGAGAACCTTGACCACTTAATTTTAATGCTCACTTTACCACTGTTCCCAGGCAACATATATGGTTGAATGTCCTTGAGAACCAGCCCCTTGACCACTTAACCTTAATGCTCACTTTACCACCGTTCCATGGCAACATATATGGTTGAATGTCCTTAAGAACAAGCCCCTTAACCATTAAACCTTAATGCTCAATTTACCACTGTTTCATGACAACATATATGGTTGAATGTCCTTGAGAACGAGCCCCTTAACAACTTAACCTTAATGGTCACTTTACCACTGTTCCATGGCAACATATATGGTTAAATGTCCTTGAGAACGAGCCCCTTAACTAATAAACCCTAATGCTCACTTTACCACTGTTCCATGGCAACATATATGGTTGAATGTCGTTGAGAACGAGCCCCTTAACCACTTAACCTTAATGCTCACTTTACCACTGTTCCCAGGCAACATATATGGTTGAATGTCCTTGAGAACGAGCCCCTTAACCACCTAACGTTAATACTCACCTTACCACTGTTCCATGGCAACATATATAACTGAATGTCCTTGAGAACGAGCCCCTTAACCACTTAATCTTAATGCTCACTTTAAGACTGTTCCATGGCAACATATAAGGTTGAATATCCTTGGGAACGAGCCCCTTAACCACTTAACCTTAATGCTCACTTTACCACTGTTTCATGGCAACATATATAATTGAATGTCCTTGAGAACGAGCCCCTTAACAACTTAACCTTAATGCTCACTTTACCACTGATCCATGGTAACATATATGTTTGAATGTCCTTGAGAACGAGCCCTTTGACCACTTAACCTTAATGCTCACTTTACCACTGTTCTATGGCAACATATATGGTTGAATGTCCTTGAGAACAAGCCCCTTATTTACTTAACCTTAATGCTCACTTTACCAATGTTCCATGGCAACATATATGGTTGAATGTCCTTGAAAACGAGCCCCTTAACCACTTAACCTTAATGCTCACTTTCCAATGCAACATATATGGTTAAATGTCCTTGAGAACGAGCCCCTTAACCACTTAACCTTAATGCTCACTTTACCACTGTTAGATGGCAACATATATGGTTGAATGTCCTTGAGAATGAGAAACTTAACCACTTAACCTTAATGTTCACTTTACCACTGTTCCATGGCAACATATATGGTTGAATGTCCTTGAGAACGAGCTCCTTAACCACCTAACCTTAATACTCACTTTACCACTGTTCCATGGCAACATATATGGTTGAATGTCCTTGAGAACGAGCCCCTTAACCACTTAACCTTAATACTCACTTTACCACTGTTCCATGGCAACATATATGGTTAAATGTCCTTGAGAACGAGCCCCTTAACTAATAAACCCTAATGCTCACTTTACCACTGTTCCATGGCAACATATATGGTTGAATGTCGTTGAGAACGAGCCCCTTAACCACTTAACCTTAATGCTCACTTTACCACTGTTCCCAGGCAACATATATGGTTGAATGTCCTTGAGAACGAGCCCCTTGACCACTTAACCTTAATGCTCACTTTACCACTGTTAGATGGCAACATATATGGTTGAATGTCCTTGAGAACAAGCCCCTTAACCACTTAACCTTAATGCTCACTTTACCACTGTTCCATGGCAACATATATGGTAGAAGGTCCTTAAGAACGAGCCCCTTAACCACTTAACCTTAATGCTCACTTTATAACTGTTCCATGGCAACATATATGGTTGAATGTCCTTGAGAACGAGCTTCTTAACCACCTAACCTTAATGCTCACTATAAAACTGTTTCATGGCAACATATATGGTTGAATGTCGAGCCCCTTAATCACCTAACATTAATGCTCACTTTACCACTGTTCCATGGCAACATATATGGTTGAATGTCCTTGAGAACGGCCCCTTAACCACCTAACCTTAATGCTCAATTTACCACAGTTCCATGGCAACATATATAGTTGAATGTCCTTGAAAACGAGCCCCTTGACCACTTAATTTTAATGCTCACTTTACCACAGTTCCCAGGCAACATATATGGTTGGATGTCCTTGAGAACGAGCCCCTTGACCACTTAACCTTAATGCTCACTTTACCACCGTTCCATGGCAACATATATGGTTGAATGTCCTTGAGAACAAGCTCCTTAACCACTTAACCTTAATGCTAAATTTACCACTGTTTCATGGCAACATATATGGTTGAATGTCCTTGAGAACGAGCCCCTTAAAAACTTAACCTTAATGGTCACTTTACCACTGTTCCATGGCAACATATATGGTTGAATGTTATTGAGAACGAGCCCCTTAACCACCTAACCTTAATACCTACCTTACCACTGTTCCATGGCAACATATATAACTGAATGTCCTTGAGAACGAGCCCCTTAACCACTTAACCTTAATGCTCACTTTAAGACTGTTCCATGGCAACATATAAGATTGAATATCCTTGAGAACGAGCCCCTTAACCACTTAACCTTAATGCTCACTTTACCACTGTTAGATGGCAACATATATGGTTGAATGTCCTTGAGAATGAGAAACTTAACCACTTAACCTTAATGCTCAATTTACCACTGTTCCATGGTAACATATATGGTTGAATGTCCATGAGAACGGCCCCTTAACCACTTAACCTTAATGCTCACTTTACCACTGTTCCATGGCAACATATATGGTTGAATGTCCTTGAGAACGAGCCCTTTAACCACTTAACCTTAATGCTCAATTTACGACTGTTTCATGGCAACATATATGGTTGAATGTCCTTGAGAACGAGCCCCTTAACAACTTAACCTTAATGGTCACTTTACCAATGTTCAATGGCAACATATATGGTTGAATGTCATTGAGAACGAGCCCCTTAACCACTTAACCTTAATGCTCACTTAAAGACTGTTCCATGGCAACATATAAGGTTGAATATCCTTGAGAACGAGCCCCTTAACCACTTAACCTTAATGCTCACTTTACCACTGTTAGATGGCAACATATATGGTTGAATGTCCTTGAGAATGAGAAATTTAACCACTTAACCTTAATGTTCACTTTACCACTGTTCCATGGCAACATATATGGTTGAATGTCCTTGAGAACGAGCCCCTTAACCACTTAACCTTAATGCTCAATTTACCACTGTTATATGGCAACATATATGGTTGAATGTCCTTGAGAACGAGCCCCTTAACCACCTAACTTTAATGCTCACTTTACCACTGTTTCATGGCAACATATATGGTTGAATGTCCTTGAGAACGAGCCCCTTAAACACCTAACCTATATGTTCAATCTACCACTGTTCCATGGCAACATATATGGTTGAATGTCCTTGAGAACGAGCCCCATAACCACTTAACTTAAATGCTCACTTTACCACTGTTCTATGGCAACATATATGTTTGAATGTCCTTGAAAACGAGCCTCTTAACCTCTTAACCATAATGCTCACCTTACCACTCTTCCATGGCAACATATATGGTTGAATGTCCTTGAGAACGAGCTCCTTAACCACCTAACCTTAATACTCACTTTACCACTGTTCCATGGCAACATATATGGTTGAATGTCCTTGAGAACGAGCCCCTTAACCACCTAACCTTAATGCTCACTTTAACACTGTTCCATGGCAACATATATGGTTGAATCTCCTTGAGAACGAACCCCTTAACTACTTAACCATAATGCTCACTTTACCACTGTTCCATGGCAACATATATGGTTGAATGTCATTGAGAACGAGCCCCTTAACCACTTAACCTTAATGCTCACTTTACCACTGTTCCAAGGTAACATATATGGTTGAATGTCCTTGAGAACGAGCCCCTTAACCACTTAACCGTAATGCTCACTTTACCACTGTTCCATGGCAACACATATGGTTGAATGTTCTTGAGAACGAGCCCCTTAACTACTTAACCTTAATGCTCACTTTACCACTGATCCATGGTAACATATATGTTTGAATGTCCTTGAGACCGAGCCCCTTGACCACTTAACCTTAATGCTCACTTTACCACTGTTCTATGGCAACATATATGATTGAATGTCCTTGAGAACGAGCCCCTTGACCACTTAACCTTTATGCTCACTTTACCCCTGTTCTATAGCAACATATATGGTTGAATGTCCATGAGAACGAGCCCCTTAACCACCTAACCCTAATGCTCACTCTACCACTGTTCCATGGCAACATATATGGTTGAATTTTTTTGAGAACGATCCCCTTGACCACTTAACCTTAATGCTCACTTTACCACTGTTCCATGTCAACATATATGGTTGAATGTCCTTGAGAACGAGCCCCTTAACCACTTAACCTTAATGCTCACTTTACCACTGTTCCATGGCAACATATATGGTTGAAGGTCCTTAAGAACGAGCCCCTTAACCACTTAACCTTAATGCTCACTTTATAACTATTCCATGGCAACATATATGGTTGAATGTCCTTGAGAACGAGCCCCTTAACCACCTAATCTTAATACTCACTTTACCACTGTTCCATGGCAACATATATGGTTGAATGTCCTTGAGAACGAGCTTCTTAACCACCTAACCTTAATGCTCACTATAAAACTGTTCCATGGCAACATATATGGTTGAATGTCCTTGAAAAAGAGCCCCTTAATCACCTAACATTAATGCTCACTTTACCACTGTTCCATGGCAACATGTATGGTTGAATGTCCTTGAGAACGGCCCCTTAACCACCTAACCTTAATGCTCAATTTACCACAGTTCCATGGCAACATATATGGTTGAATGTACTTGAGAACGAGCCCCTTGACCACTTAATTTTAATGCTCACTTTACCACTGTTCCCAGGCAACATATATGGTTGAATGTCCTTGAGAACGAGCCCCTTGACCACTTAACCTTAATGCTCACTTTACCACCGTTCCATGGCAACATATATGGTTGAATGTCCTTGAGAACAAGCCCATTAACCACTTGACCTTAATGCTCACTTTACCACTGTTCAATGGCAACATATATGGTTGAAGGTCCTTGAGAACGAGCCCCTTAACCACTTAACCTTAATGCTCACTTTATAACTATTCCATGGCAACATATATGGTTGAATGTCCTTGAGAACGAGCCCCTTAACCACCTAACCTTAATGCTAATTTTAAGACTGTTCCATGGCAACATATAAGGTTGAATATCCTTGAGAACGAGCCCCTTAACCACTTAAACTTAATGCTCACTTTACCACTGTTAGATGGCAACATATATGGTTGAATGTCCATGAGAACGGCCCCTTTACCACCTAACCTTAATGCTCAATTTACCACAGTTCCATGGCATTATATATGGTTGAATGTCCTTGAGAACAAGCCAATTAACCACTTAACCTTAATGCTCACTTTACCACTGTTCCATGGCAACATATATGGTTGAATGTCCTTGAGAACGAGCCCCTTAACCACTTAACTTTAATGCTCAATTTACGACTGTTTCATGGCAACATATATGGTTGAATGTCCTTGAGAACGAGCCCCTTAACAACTTAACCTTAATGGTCACTTTACCAATGTTCAATGGCAACATATATGGTTGAATGTCATTGAGAACGAGCCCCTAAACCACTTAACCTTAATGCTCACTTAAAGACTGTTCCATGGCAACATATAAGGTTGAATATCCTTGAGAACGAGCCCCTTAACCACTTAACCTTAATGCTCACTTTACCACTGTTAGATGGCAACATATATGGTTGAATGTCCTTGAGAATGAGAAATTTAACCACTTAACCTTAATGTTCACTTTACCACTGTTCCATGGCAACATATATGATTGAATGTCCTTGAGAACGAGCCCCTTAACCACTTAACCTTAATGCTCAATTTACCACTGTTATATGGCAACAAATATGGTTGAATGTCCTTGAGAACGAGCCCCTTAACCACCTAACTTTAATGCTCAATTTACCACTGTTTCATGGCAACATATATGGATGAATGTCCTTGAGAACGAGCCCCTTAAACACCTAACCTATATGTTCAATCTACCACTGTTCCATGGCAACATATATGGTTGAATGTCCTTGAGAACGAGCCCCATAACCACTTAACTTATATGCTCACTTTACCACTGTTCTATGGCAACATATATGTTTGAATGTCCTTGAAAACGAGCCTCTTAACCTCTTAACCATAATGCTCACCTTACCACTGTTCCAAGGCAACATATATGGTTGAATGTCCTTGAGAACGAGCCCCTTAACCACCTAACCTTATTGCTCACTTTAACACTGTTCCATGGCAACATATATGGTTGAATGTCCTTGAGAACGAACCCCTTAACTATTTAACCATAGTGCTCACTTTACCACTGTTCCATGGCAACATATATGGTTGAATGTCATTGAGAACGAGCCCCTTAACCACTTAACCTTAATGCTCACTTTACCACTGATCCATGGTAACATATATGTTTGAATGTCCTTGAGAACGAGCGCTTGACCACTTAACCTTAATGCTCACTTTACCACTGTTCTATGGCAACATATATGGTTGAATGTCCTTGAGAACAAGCCCCTTAATTACTTAACCTTAATGCTCACTTTACCACTGTTCCATGGCAACATATATGGTTGAATCTCCTTGAAAACGAGCCCCTTAACCACTTAACCTTAATGCTCATTTTACCACTGTTAGATGGCAACATATATGGTTGAATGTCCTTGAGAATGAGAAACTTAACCACTTAACCTTAATGTTCACTTTACCACGGTTCCATGGCAACATATATGGTTGAATGTCCTTGAGAACGAGCCCCTTAACCACTTAACCTTAATGCTCAATTTACCACTGTTCCATGGCAACATATATGGTTGAATGTCCTTGAGAACGGCCCCTTAACCACCTAACCTTAATGCTCAATTTACCACATTTCCATGGCAACATATATGGTTGAATGTCCTTGAGAACAAGCCAATTAACCACTTAACCTTAATGCTCACTTTACCACTGTTCCATGGCAACATATATGGTTGAATGTCCTTGAGAACGAGCCCCTTAACCACTTAACCTTAATGCTCAATTTACGACTGTTTCATGGCAACATATATGGTTGAATGTCCTTGAGAACGAGCCCCTTAACAACTTAACCTTAATGGTCACTTTACCAATGTTCAATGGCAACATATATGGTTGAATGTCATTGAGAACGAGCCCCTTAACCACTTAACCTTAATGCTCACTTAAAGACTGTTCCATGGCAACATATAAGGTTGAATATCCTTGAGAACGAGCCCCTTAACCACTTAACCTTAATGCTCACTTTACCACTGTTAGATGGCAACATATATGGTTGAATGTCCTTGAGAATGAGAAATTTAACCACTTAACCTTAATGTTCACTTTACCACTGTTCCATGGCAACATATATGGTTGAATGTCCTTGAGAACGAGCCCCTTAACCACTTAACCTTAATACTCAATTTACCACTGTTATATGGCAACATATATGGTTGAATGTCCTTGAGAACGAGCCCCTTAACCACCTAACTTTAATGCTCACTTTACCACTGTTTCATGGCAACATATATGGTTGAATGTCCTTGAGAACGAGCCCCTTGAATACCTAACCTATATGTTCAATCTACCACTGTTCCATGGCAACATATATGGTTGAATGTCCTTGAGAACGAGCCCCATAACCACTTATCTTAAATGCTCACTTTACCACTGTTCTATGGCAACATATATGTATGAATGTCCTTGAAAACGAGCCTCTTAACCTCTTAACCATAATGCTCACCTTACCACTGTTCCAAGGCAACATATATGGTTGAATGTCCTTGAGAACGAGCTCCTTAACCACCTAACCTTAATACTCACTTTACCACTGTTCCATGGCAACATATATGGTTGAATGTCCTTGAGAACGAGCCCCTTAACCACCTAACCTTAATGCTCACTTTAACACTGGTCCATGGCAACATATATGGTTGAATGTCCTTGAGAACGAACCCCTTAACTACTTAACCATAATGCTCACTTTACCACTGTTCTATGGCAACATATATGGTTGAATGTCATTGAGAACGAGCCCCTTAACCACTTAACCTTAATGCTCACTTTACCACTGTTCCAAGGTAACATATATGAATGAATGTCCTTGAGAACGAGCCCCTTAACCACTTAACCATAATGCTCACTTTACCACTGTTCCATGGCAACATATATGGTTGAATGTTCTTGAGAACGAGCCCCTTAACTACTTAACCTTAATGCTCACTTTACCACTGATCCATGGTAACATATATGTTTGAATGTCCTTGAGAACGAGCCCCTTGACCACTTAACCTTAATGCTCACTTTACCACTGTTCTATGGCAACATATATGGTTGAATGTCCTTGAGAACAAGCCCCTTAATTACTTAACCTTAATGCTCACTTTACCACTGTTCCATGGCAACATATATGGTTGAATCTCCTTGAAAACGAGCCCCTAAACCACTTAACCTTAATGCTCACTTTCCAATGCAACATATATGGTTAAATGTCCTTGAGAACGAGCCCCTTAACCACTTAACCTTAATGCTCACTTTACCACTGTTCTATGGCAACATATATGGTTGAATGTCCTTGAGAACAAGCCCCTTAATTACTTAACCTTAATGCTCACTTTACCACTGTACCATGGCAACATATATGGTTGAATGTCCTTGAGAACGAGCTCCTTAACCACCTAACCTTAATACTCACTTTACCACTGTTCCATGGCAACATATATGGTTGAATGTCCTTGAGAACGAGCCCCTCGACAACTTAACCTTTATGCTCACTTTACCCCTGTTCTATAGCAACATATATGGTTGAATGTCCATGAGAACGAGCCCCTTAACCACCTAACCTTAATGCTCACTCTACCACTGTTCCATGGCAACATATGTGGTTGAATGTTTTTGAGAACGATCCCCTTAACCACTTAACCTTAATGCTCACTTTACCACTGTTCCATGTCAACATATATGGTTGAATGTCCTTGAGAACGAGCCCCTTAACCACTTAACCTTAATGCTCACTTTACCACTGTTCCCAGGCAACATATGTGGTTGAATGTCCTTGAGAACGAGCCCCTTGACCACTTAACCTTAATGCTCACTTTACCACTGTTAGATGGCAACATATATGGTTGAATGTCCTTGAGAACAAGCCCCTTAACCACTTAACCTTAATGCTCACTTTACCACTGTTCCATGGCAACATATATGGTTGAAGGTCCTTAAGAACAAGCCCCTTAACCACTTAACCTTAATGCTCACTTTATAACTATTCCATGGCAACATATATTGTTGAATGTCCTTGAGAACGAGCCCCTTAACCACCTAACCTTAATAGTCAACTTACCACTGTTCCATGGCAACATATATAACTGAATGTCCTTGAGAACGAGCCCCTTAACCACTTAACCTTAATGCTCACTTTAAGACTGTTCCATGGAAACATATAAGGTTGAATATCCTTGAGAACGAGCCCCTTAACCACTTAACCTTAATGCTCACTTTACCACTGTTAGATGGCAACATATATGGTTAAATGTCCTTGAGAATGAGAAACTTAACCACTTAACCTTAATGTTCACTTTAAAACTGTTCCATGGCAACATATATGGTTGAATGTCCTTGAGAACGAGCCCCTTAACCACTTAACCTTAATGCTCAATTTACCACTGTTCCATGGCAACATATATGGTTGAATGTCCTTGAGAACGAGCCCCTTAACCACCTAACCTTAATCCTCACTTTACCACTGATCCATGGCAACATATATGTTTGAAGGTCCTTGAGAACGAGCCCCTTAAACACCTAACCTATATGTTCAATCTACCACTGTTCCATGGCAACATATATGGTTGAATGTCCTTGAGAACGAGCCCCATAACCACTTAACTTAAATGCTCACTTTACCACTGTTCTATGGCAACATATATGGTTGAATGTCCTTGAAAACGAGCCCCTTAACCACTTAACCTTAATGCTCACTTTAAGAATGTTCCATGGCAACATATAAGGTTGAATGTCCTTGAGAACGAGCCCCTTAACCACTTAAAATTATTGCTCACTTTAACACTGTTCCATGGCAACATATATGAATGACTGTCCTTAAAAAAGAGCCCCTTAATCACCTAACCTTAATGATCACTTTACCACTGTTCCATGGCAGCATATATGGTTGAATGTCATTGAGAACGAGCCTCTTAACCACTTAACCTTAATGCTCACTTTACCACTGTTCCAAGGTAACATATATGAATGAATGTCCTTGAGAACGAGCCCCTTAACCACTTAACCATAATGCTCACTTTACCACTGTTCCATGGCAACATATATGGTTGAATGTTCTTGAGAACGAGCCCCTTAACTACTTAACCTTAATGCTCACTTTACCACTGATCCATGGTAACATATATGTTTGAATGTCCTTGAGAACGAGCCCCTTGACCACTTAACCTTAATGCTCACTTTACCACTGTTCTATGGCAACATATATGGTTAAATGTCCTTGAGAACAAGCCCCTTAATTACTTAACCTTAATGCTCACTTTACCACTGTTCCATGGCAACATATATGGTTGAATCTCCTTGAAAACGAGCCCCTAAACCACTTAACCTTAATGCTCACTTTCCAATGCAACATATATGGTTAAATGTCCTTGAGAACGAGCCCCTTAACCACTTAACCTTAATGCTCACTTTACCACTGATCCATGGCAACATATATGTTTGAATGTCCTTGAGAACGAGCCCCTTAACCTCTTAACCATAATGCCCACTTTACCACTGTACCATGGCAACATATATGGTTGAATGTCCTTGAGAACGAGCTCCTTAACCACCTAACCTTAATACTCACTTTACCACTGTTCCATGGCAACATATATGGTTGAATGTCCTTGAGAACGAGCCCCTTGACAACTTAACCTTTATGCTCACTTTACCCCTGTTCTATAGCAACATATATGGTTGAATGTCCATGAGAACGAGCCCCTTAACCACCTAACCTTAATGCTCACTCTACCACTGTTCCATGGCAACATATGTGGTTGAATGTTTTTGAGAACGATCCCCTTAACCACTTAACCTTAATGCTCACTTTACCACTGTTCCATGTCAACATATATGGTTGAATGTCCTTGAGAACGAGCCCCTTAACCACTTAACCTTAATGCTCACTTTACCACTGTTCCCAGGCAACATATGTGGTTGAATGTCCTTGAGAACGAGCCCCTTGACCACTTAACCTTAATGCTCACTTTACCACTGTTAGATGGCAACATATATGGTTGAATGTCCTTGAGAACAAGCCCCTTAACCACTTAACCTTAATGCTCACTTTGCCACTGTTCCATGGCAACATATATGGTTGAAGGTCCTTAAGAACAAGCCCCTTAACCACTTAACCTTAATGCTCACTTTATAACTACTCCATGGCAACATATATGGTTGAATGTCCTTGAGAACGAGCCCCTTAACCACCTAACCTTAATAGTCAACTTACGACTGTTCCATGGCAACATATATAACTGAATGTCCTTGAGAACGAGCCCCTTAACCACTTAACCTTAATGCTCACTTTAAGACTGTTCCATGGAAACATATAAGGTTGAATATCCTTGAGAACGAGCCCCTTAACCACTTAACCTTAATGCTCACTTTACCACTGTTAGATGGCAACATATATGGTTAAATGTCCTTGAGAATGAGAAACTTAACCACTTAACCTTAATGTTCACTTTAAAACTGTTCCATGGCAACATATATGGTTGAATGTCCTTGAGAACGAGCCCCTTAACCACTTAACCTTAATGCTCAATTTACCACTGTTCCATGGCAACATATATGGTTGAATGTCCTTGAGAACGAGCCCCTTAACCACCTAACCTTAATGCTCAATTTACCACTGATCCATGGCAACATATATGTTTGAAGGTCCTTGAGAACGAGCCCCTTAAACACCTAACCTATATGTTCAATCTACCACTGTTCCATGGCAACATATATGGTTGAATGTCCTTGAGAACGAGCCCCATAACCACTTAACTTAAATGCTCACTTTACCACTGTTCTATGGCAACATATATGGTTGAATGTCCTTGAAAACGAGCCCCTTAACCACTTAACCTTAATGCTCACTTTAAGAATGTTCCATGGCAACATATAAGGTTGAATGTCCTTGAGAACGAGCCCCTTAACCACTTAAAATTATTGCT